>VDFB02122661.1:0-59294 GCA_007258455.2 Sequoia sempervirens
CCTCATAAGTTACCAGGGGAGACTGTAACACCTTCTCTATTTCTGCCTCAGTACTATAGAGCTCATCTTCATGAAATTCTTCCCCTTCTAGATCTTGATGACTTTCTACTTCTTTGGATTCACCTGGTTCACCTAGTACACTGTGAGCTTCATGAGAAAGAGGAATATTATCATGTTGTTTTGTAGCAAGAGTGACTAGAGGAGCATCCTTCCTAAACACATTGTCCTTAGGAGTTCTTGATCTCCTTGTATATACTTTTTTCCTTTCTCCCAAGCTCTCCACATTTATCACAGGTGGGCTAACTTCCTCCCCTACCTTTGGTTCTTTCCTTTTCCTTCTATGAAAATTTTACTATCCTTCTTCTCTTGGGAATAGGGACACTAACCTCTTTATCTTCCCTTTCAACTTCATCTTTTTTTGACTTCTTGGTCCTTGAAATGTGCCTCCTTTTCTTTGCAATAGGCTTTCTTTTTTTTTTTTCCTCCTGTACTTCCTCTTCCTAAATATCTTTAATATTGATCTTAAAAGGAGAGATCACCTTCCCCTTACGCTTATAATCTTGTTCAGTTGACTCCTCAAAAGTGGAATGAGACTCCAAGTCTCCCATTAAATCATAGGTGAATTGGACACCTTCACTTTCTGGTTCCCACATCTTATGCTTGAGCCACAACTTAGTATATTTAATCACCGGACTCATAAGTTGCTCTAACTCTATTTTATCTTCCTCCAACTAGTCTATTTCTCCCACTAGTTTATGCTTCACTGCCTCATAATCATGGCCCTGAATCAAATCTCCATCATCTTCAACTTGATCTGGAATGGACTTCACATTATATAGCCGAACCAAGTTAACAGGTAGCACGGAAAAATTCTTTCTAATCTCAAATTCATCACTGCAATTGGCCCAATAGCCCTCTATATCATCCTTGTGACTATATTCTCTATTGGCCTTCTTCTGTGCTTCACCAATCCTATCAAACCTAGATCTCTTGGAATGAAAGGATAAACCAAGAGTACTCATTTCTTCTTCAGAAGCATAGGTCAAATTAATAGAAGGTCATGCCTCACTAGTGCCTATCCTCAGAGGAAAATCTCCACCGAATCCAGTCTTATGCTTATCCTTCTTCACAATTGCATCGAAATCACATATTTACCTTATGACCTCCAAAAGTATAATGTGATCTATGAGATACCTAGGAAGTCTGTATGGAGCCCTCTGAAAACCATCTATCCTTATATATGAAAAGGTTGGAAATTGTATGAACCAAGCCCCATACCTTTTGATTAGCTCCTGAGCATTGTCAGATATCCTTACATGCTCTACACCTTGGGGAAACAAAGTGATGTGCATGGTGAATGCATCATTCACGCTCCTATAGCTCGAGTTACCCAAGTGTAGCTATGGATAAACCTCATAAATTACATCCTGTACAAACACACCCCTTGTACTTAGTCCTTTGTATGGATGAAATCTTGCAAGTGCATAAACCAAGTAGGAGGTCATTCTAAAAGTCTTTGTCTGTAGGACATTACACATATTTTCATGAATCATGGGACTTATAATTCCTTCCCAATGATAATTAACATTCTGCTCTATCCTCACAATGCCATGGAAAATCAAATTCTCAAATACTCTTGCACTCTTCAACCCTACCACCCTACTGAGAAGGGTGATAACATCATAGCATTCCTTCTTGAATTTAGCTTTGAATAACTACTTCGGTAGCTTGGAAAAGTGGGACCTAGGCTTCTCCAACCAGGAATTGATGACCTATTGGAAATTGATGGTATCTTCCTCATAGAACTTCTTTTCCATATCTATGTCAAAATCCACCACATGAGACCTATCTAGCATGTCAAAGGTTTGGGCTATAGACACATGATTTAGATTTACCACAATTCTCCCTTGGGGACCAACTATCCTTTGTGTACCCTTTTCATAGTGTCTAGCACACTCGAGCACCAACTCATTACACTGTATTGTAGAAGGAAATCTAGCTACATGTGCCAACCATGATTCCAATGTCCTTCTGGCTAACAAAGGGAGATTTTGTGTTGCCATCCTTGTCTTGAACTCTTCATAATCCCATAGTCCATAATTTGTATCAGTTACCTCTGACTAGATGGAAGTTAGCTTCTCTCATGGATTATGCTCCTTATATCCATTTTGATTCTTTCTACCTCAAAAAATAGAAGACCCTTCTACACTTGGATCAGTCACTCTACCCTTGGTTCCACTTGTCACTGCCTTACTCAACTCAGCCTGCATTCAACAAAGAAACCATAATAAAGATCACATGGAACCCAAGTTAATTAATCAAAAATGGAATATTCATCCTCAATATAAGTCCCAAGATAAGAAAATACTCTAAAACCTCATAAAAATTAATCATCTCAAAGTTTAGGTTTTTCAGTCCTCCTACGGAATCTAGGCCAGAGAGAAATTTCAAAAAATTCCCAATCAGACATATTTTAGTGAAATAAAAATATCCAATAATCATTCAATCAACTATCATTAACTAAGAAACAATATGATACATCTTTAAATAATTCAAATTAATCATACAATGCATAATCACCAGCTAATAAATCAGGCTATCTCTTAGTTCTTCATTTTTAGCAAAGTTTCAGAGAATTCTGCCCAAGACAGAAATCCATGAAAACAATAATAGTCTAGAAATTTCAAGAAACGGAAGCAACAAAGGAAATTTTGGTAAAATCCAGAGGGAACGAAAATCTGCAAAGCAGGCATAACTCTGGCTCATTGCACATTTTGGGAAAACAAAGAGAAAATGGAAAGTAAGAGAAATTTGGCAGTTAAGGAATTCCATGAAGGCTTGAAATACCGAATGTCAACGTTTTCTCACCACTTCACTCAAATTGATCAAACGATCACAAATTTGAGGATCTTGGGCTTGCAACTAGCTCGATTTAAACCTCCTATAGATCATCTTTAAATTTGAGGCTCATCCTAAAGTAAATCAAGAGGAATTGGTGATGCCCTAAGAATGAAACCCTAAAATTCTACCAACAATGCACATGACAAGCTTGGGCTCAGCTTACTCATTTGCTAAATTTTCAAAAAGTTTTTTATGGCCTCCACAAACAAGCTATCTCATAATGAAACCAAAAAACAAGCTTGAAAAACTCACTTGGGGATCATCAATCTAACAAAATCAAACAACCCTAACTTCAGATTTTTAATGCCCAAACATATGAAAATTCAAACTCCAAGCACACTCAGGATGCCAAAGAATCACTCACATTCAACAATCAAAAGCAAGGAAATGTGTACATACCATTGATGAAGTGAGACTCGATTACAACAATGACAAGTAACAATCTTTAGCACCTCAGCAAACAAAAACAATTATGATGATGCCCAAGAAAATCACCACCAGATCGAAGAATTCACAAATCCAACATGCCAAATCCAGCCAAGCACTGAAAACAAAGCAAATCAGATCAATAGAAAGAAAATGATTATAAAAATTAATGGCATAAAACTCCCCAAAATTGATTTAATACTTGCCGCAAAAACCGTACAAAGATCATTAATGCAGTCGACAAGACAACCCCAACCAAAACCTGGGAACCCAATAGGATGACAAAATTTTGGAGAAATCCGGTTACCACAGAATTCCACGAAGGACCAACATCTCTAGATCACAGTGTAAAAGTAGCTGCCACCAGGCTTTCAAGGAAACTGGGGAATTCTGCCAGCGGAGGAAAATCCTAAAGTTGAAGGAAAACCCAAAAATTGTCTAAAAATTAAGATTTTCAATCAATATCATGGAGGGATCACCAGTGCAGGTAAGCTAGATATTCAAGCTCATGCCAAAACAAGGTAAATCCCTAAGATCAAAGGGACCAAACACTAAGAACGAAAGAAAAAAAGGGGGTCCCTGCTTTTAGTGGGGCATGTGTGCAAAAAACTGCACAACACCAATCTTCCACCAAGAAAGGAAGCACCTCCACTGGTAATCTAACCAGTCATCCACACAACTATCCCAATCTACATTGGTGTAAGCACTTATAATGAAATCAATATCCTTAGGATACCATAAGCCAAAATCTGGTGTTCATTTAAGATATTTGAATATCCTCTTTACAACTATAACATGTGCTTCTTTAGGATCTACTTTAAATTTTGCAACTAAACATACTGCATGCATGATATATGGTCTAGTATTAGTAAGATACAATAGTCCACCAATCATAGATCTATATTTTCTCTGATCAACTTTAGCAGATTCATCATCCTTACCTTGCTTACATCTAGTCACCATAGGAGTTTTAACCGGTTTGGATTCATCCATTCCAAACTTCTTCAACAACTCTTTGATATACTTTGATTGTGAAATGAATATCCCCTTATTAGTTTGATTTACTTGAAGACCAAGAAAGAAATTCAACTCACCAATCATGGGCATTTCAAATTCTTTTTTGTATTTCTTCTACAAATATTTTACACATACCTTCATTTCCTCCAAAAATGATATCATCAAAAAATACAACCACTATCAACATTTTGTTACCTTGCACTTTAAAGTAGAGATTCCTATCAGCAAAGCCTTTTCTAAATCCTTTTTGTGTCAGGTATCTATCCAATCTTGCATACCATGCTATGGGATCTTGCTTCAATCCATGCAATGCCTTCGTCAACTTACAAACCATATCCAGTTTGTCTAATAACTGAAATCCATTAGGTTGTTCCATGTATACTTCTTCCTCCAGTTCACCATTTAGGAATGCTAACTTGACATCCATTTGATATACTTTGAATTCATTATGGAAAGAAAATTCCAAAAGCATCTTAATACCTTCCATTCTAGCCACAGGGGAAAATGTCTCTTCAAAGTCTATGCCTTCAACTTGTGAGTATCCCTTGCATACAAGTCTTTCTTTATTTCTTATAACTTCACCATTTTCATTCAACTTATTCTAGAACACCCATTTTGAACCAATTACATTCTTTTTCATATTTCTATGAACCGATTCCCATGTCTGATTCTTCTCTATTTGTTGCAACTCTTCTTTCATAACTCTAACCCAACTCTCATCTTCACATGCTTCACACACAGACTTAGGTTCTATTTTAGAAAGTAAACACATATTTACCTCAACTGATACTTTACTTCTTGTCTTCACACCTTCACTCTATATGAATTAATTCCAACATTCTGGTAGTAGTTTTCTCTTTTCCTTTGAAATTGCATCTTGTCTATTTCCCTAACTGACAACTTCTACAAACAATGTTAGTAAGATTTATGATTTTACGCAGACCTTCAACAACATCTCTTGAACCAATCCTAGCTATATTATCAAAGTTTACATGTCACATTATTCAATGCCACATCCAACTTTCATTAGCTTGAGATACAAGGCACTAACCATCAACACCCTTAAGCTGATAGATATTTCCATGAGTTCTCCTTCCTATAGCAACCATAGCTCTGGATCCTTTTATGATCTCACAAGTATTATCCTAAAACACAAGTTTGAAAAAAAATCTACACATCTATCCAACACTCATTAGGTTATTCCTTAGGCCCTTTACATAACATACATCATTAGTGTTGTGTATTCCATCAAATCTAATTGTATCTTTCCCAACAATCTTTGCTCCAGAATCATCACCAAACATGACCAAACCACAATCATACTTTTCAAGTTCAGTGAACTTACTTTTATCTCTATTCATGTGATTAGAACATCCACTATCAATCACCCAATAATCTTCATCCTTTCTAGCATGGAATGCAATGACCAAAGTACCTTCCATCTCATCCTTCTTGTTCTCTGAATCGCTTTTTCTTGCACATTTTTGAGAGTTGTTAGACATAGATTTACTCTCCAAAGCTAAGAACAATAATTCACTATTATAGCCCTCATAATTAGACTCATCATTAGAGATTCCAACTTCTTCTCTAACATAGTACAATTTGTTGTATTTCTTATCCTTTCTATCTTTATGATCTTTGTTTTTCTTGTGTACAACTCTATGTAGACATCTTGAAGAATAATGACCAATATTACAACAACTGAAACATTTAAAGGGAAACATACCTTTATATTTACCAATACCTTTCTTTAACTTCCTTGTATAGTTCCCTTCCAACTCATCTAAACCATCACTATTTGGATCATCTTCAATCTTTGTTGCTTTAAATGTTATTTATGTCTTTTCCTCCTTTCTAAACTTTCTCATCTCAAATATAGTCAAGGTGCCAAATAGCTCTTCTTTAGTATATTTCTTAGGATCATATGTTTCCTCAATAATTGAAATGTTGTCACTGTAACAATCTGGTAGGGTCATAAAAATATTCTCAATTATATCCTCATTAGTCAAAGTACCCCCTTGATTTCTAACTTCATTTACTACTAGATCAATCCTCTGAAAATAGCTTGGAATATCTTCTCCTTCTTCCATTTTCATATTCTATCTACGCTTTTCCATCAAATTCTTTGCAAATTTCACTCTATCATTTCCTTCATAAAGATCTTCCAACTTCTTCCAAACTTCATAAGTAGTGCCCAAAGAAATAACTTTTGTTCACCTACTCTTGGATAAAGCACTATAAATAGCATACCTCACTTTTTCATTTTCCTCATAAGCAGAAACCTCATCTTCATTAGTAGGACCACTCGCCAATGCAACATACTTTGTCTCAATAGCCTTCCAAGTCTTGTAACCAAGAGAGATAATATACCCACTCATCTACACTTTCCAATCACTGTAATCACATCCATCGAATATAGGGATCGCCAACTTATGCAGCATTGGATCTTCCTTAAGCAGTTAAGCTCTTACACCAAAGAACCAAAGCTATGATACAAATTTTTAAAAGGAATAGGACAACTGAGAGGGGGTGAATCATGTTCTCACCACATTTATCACAAAACTTCAATCACTTATCAACTTCACAACCACATTAATCTGTTATTGAGTATGAACATGTAATGCAAATAATAGAAAGCAAAATCAACATAATGAACACCATATTTTACATGGAAAACCCAATAAGGGAAGAACCACAGTGAGGATTAACTCACAATATAAATTAATAGAAAAACAAAATACAAGAGGCTCACTACCAAGGGATCATTTCCCAAATACAAAGGCTTGCTTCCTACAGAAAGGAATCACTACCTAAAGACAAAAGATAATAGA
Source organism: Sequoia sempervirens (assembly GCA_007258455.2). NCBI lineage: Eukaryota > Viridiplantae > Streptophyta > Pinopsida > Cupressales > Cupressaceae > Sequoia > Sequoia sempervirens. The sequence goes on from VDFB02122661.1 coordinate 7,176, forward strand.
AAGATCCACCACAATAATTTACACACATTCGCAGCTTGATTAGAAGATTGCAAAAACCTTCAACTCACCGCTTTCAGGAATCTAGCACAATAAAGTACTGCTACCTCAACTCACTCGTGGCTTAATTTATTACTCTATATATCTAAATCCTTCACAACTTGACTTGCATTTATACCCTCTTCAACCTTAGAAAATTTCTCCAAGGTCAGCCACATAGGCTTCATTTCATAAATTCAAATTAGGTCAGCAACTCAAAATTCCCATGGTGGAAAAGAATGAGATTGGACAAATTAACCACTTAACCAAGACCAAAAGCAATGTCTTGGATCAACTACATGCTTCCTTAATTAAATTTTAATTCTTCATATGAAATGTAAACACCAAGCTGGCCAAACCTAATGAAAACAAATGAACATTGAAGTACACACACTTTCTAGCAAGAAGATAACATGCAGATGACGTAAAAAAATTCATCATGCATGAGAACACATCTCAAATATCTTCAGATACATCCGCAACAAGTGTAAGAACCTTCAAACATAGAACACCTTCCATAAGTCCATCTAGACTGTGAAAACACACACAACTCTGAAACTCAACTTCCAGAGCACCAAACCATGAACATCTTTGCTAGAACCTAGAGAACATTATTACACAATATATTCTAGATTTGTAAGACTTGAAACTAAACAACAAAGGACTGCAAAGTAGAAACATTTCTCCCAATCCATAGACAAGCAACTATGACAGACTAGTTCACACACTACTGAACACAACTTTCACACTCCATCAAACCAAAAGCTAAAATTCAAGAGATGAAACCAAAATATCTCTAACAACAACCCTTTAGATCCACACAAGCATAGGATCAACATAGAAGAAATGTTGAGCACAAACCAGAGTACATTTCGAACACATACATACTTTTGACTTCACTCTTCAAAAATCAAAATCACTTGGTAACTCATCATTTCAGCACATCTACAACATCATAAGGATAGCTCCATGTACTCAACATTTCAATAGCATCTCAACTATACATGCACAATCTGCAAGATTCTGAACAATGTTGACATCAGTGACAACATTAATGACAACACCACCAAACTTGCTCATACTTGCAAAAAATGCATGATAGCTTCAACACCATACACGAGGCTATAGGGAATTTTTCTCATCATCGTACAAAAACTCATGCAGTAGGCCCAAAAAGCATATGTTAATTGAATAAACCAATCCTTACCATGTTTTTTTACTATTTTATGAATAATGTGCTCAAGAGTTTCATTAGGTGCTTCTACTTGGCCATTACATTGAGGATAATTTGGTGTAGAAAATCTATGTTGAATGTGGAACTTCTCCAAGAATCGTTTTACTTCCTTTTTATTGAATGACATGCCATTATCAAAAACAAGTGTAGAAGGTAACCTGAAGCAAGCAATGATATTGTTTAGAAGAAAGCTACAAATTACTTCAACATTTGTAGATCGAAGCAGGATAGCTCTGACCCACTTCATGAAGTAATTTATAATAGTGATGATAAAGATGTGTCCTTTAAAAGGAGGTGATATTTTTCTAATAATATCCAGCCCCCATTTCATGAATGACCAAGGAGAGGTCTGGTTCTATAACTCTTGTGCAAGATCATAAATGAGATGAATATGTTTTTGACATTGTGAGCACTTCTTAATAAAATAAAAAGAATCGTGTTCCATCACTTGCCAAAAGTACCCCATGTGTATCAATTTTCACACTAGGGATTTACCACCGAAATGTCCAACCTCGAAACCCAAATGGGATTCCTTAAGGGAAAGGGGTATTTCCTCTTTAGTGAGACATCAAAGAAGAAAACTATTGTAAGATTTTTGATATGGAACATCCAACAGGAAAACATAATGGACTGAAAGTTTTCATATGCAAGTGCAATAATTTTTCATCGCATCATCGAGAAAGTTTCCAGTCTTTATGTAGTTGTAGATGTTAGAATACCATTCTCCTAAGTCCATGTGAAAATACACAAGAGAATTAGATTTAGGTTGATAAAAAATAATAGGAGACCAAAGAACATGAACCATAAAGTGGTATTCTTTTGTATCCTTATCTAGAGTTACCAAAGAGGCAGTGCTTACCATGGCATCCACATGTCAGTTTTCTCTCCTAGGGATGTGTTGTCTATCGTGAAAGAAGAGAATTGATTAAGGACAAAGCAAGGTCATGATATTACGACAACTTAATTTTCTTAGCTTGATATGTTCTCATAATCTGATTCACAATAAGCTCAGAGTCACCATGTATACAAAGATGTTTTATCTTGATTGTGATTGCGGCATGAAAGCCAAAAATAACGTACTCAGTGATGTTGATGCAAGCAAATTCCAATCAAAAGGAGAGAAGGATTGGCTTACCTTCAGGTGAGATTAGAACCATGCCTACTCCTGAGCTATTCTGACATCTTGACCCATCAAAATACATATTCCACACAAGATCATGATTGATTGCAAAAATATCCTCATCAGGGAATAAGTCCAAACTAAGGAAGGAATAATGTGAAGGACTATATTCCTATTGATGAGAAACTACTTGTCCTTTTATCAATTTTTGAGTAACAAACTTTACATCAAACTTAGAAAGAAACATTACCCACTTCACTAACCTCTTAGAAAGGTCAACACTAGAAAAAAAATGTTTCAAAAGAACATTTTTCATAATAACATGCATCTCAACATGAAGAAGATAGTGTCTCAACTTATATGTTGCAAAGACAATAGAAAGACATTGCTTTTCCATGGAAGAGTAATGTGTCTCATAATCAACTAGAATGTGACTAATGTAGTAGACCACTTTGTTGATGGTGTTTTCTACATAGAAACAACTCAGATAGAATATAATATCCTATCTCTCTTGAAAGTTAAATCTCAATCAGCAAGCCTCAAGAGATAACCCCAAGGTCTCTAATGTTAGGTCTTGAAAATGTATAAATAGCTCAGATAATATGTGAAAATGTTGGTAATCACAAGGGGACCTTACAAAATAAATGTTGGAAATTTCAAACTAATCAGATCTTGAAATGTGGTGATACTTTAAATCCTAAATCTAACTCAGATTTTGAAAGAAATAACAAAATATAAGGGTTTAGAGAGATCCTAAGATTAAATTTATTCCTAAGACCAACAATGCAAATGATAAAACACTTAAAGTAGACCAATCCTTCAAAGATAATTCCTACTTAACCAAAATCTAATCTACAATATCACATAAATAGTGCAATCTTCTAAGGAATGAAATATTTTCAAGATCATGAAGCATTCACCCAATCCAACCTTATTTAACAATTGAAATGAATAAATACCCACAATTAAACTTTAGTAAAAATTGAAGGCCCAGGCTAGCTTTACACAACAACTTACAGTCAACAAGCTACTATAAGTATGGACCAAGGATTGGACAAATACTTCAAATATCAAACCATGACCACCATTGTATCACATCTAAATCTAAAATATAACATATACCCAACAATATCAAAGCAATCTTAAAGATAAGGAATGACAAGAACCATGCAAAATGAAACAACACAAGAAAGAGCACCAAAGCACAATGTCTTTACTTATATTGAATCACCAAATATTGCAACAATTCAAGTATCCAATGTAGCAACACTTGCTCTCAGAAATACTAACTCCTAACTCAATTCTAGCTCTTGCAACTACCACTTAACTTTCTTTATAACTTCTAACCCTTACAAATGAGGCATGATGCCCAATTTATAGAAATTTCCCTACTAGGTCACCCAATTTAGGGTTACATCAAAAGGTCGGCCAAGCAAGTCGGCCTAGATAGTTCTTTTAATAAAATAAAATTTTGAATTTAATGTTTGAGGCTCCTTCAAAGTCAGCTTGGATCTTCCAATAGCATTCTTTTGAGGGAACAAAATTCAAGGTCACCCATCTAGTTGGTCAGAGGTCACATGTTTGGCACACAAAACTAAGTAATTGGTTGCTGAATGTTCTCCTTTTCTCCCTCCTGATTGGCTCCCAATTTATTGAATATTTCCTTCACTTTTTTCTAATATTTCCTTCATGTCCTCTAGGTTTGGAACTGGAATAAACTTAATTCTACTTTTATGATTTTTAAATTCCTCCAAATATTGTGGCATCTCCTTATTCCATTCCACTTGCAGCTCATGATATTTTTCTAACTTTGAAATGTATATAGCTGGATCTTCCAAATTTTCCTTGGTGATTAGAGCACTATCGATAGGAGCATAGGTTTCATGCCATCATCCTTGCAATATGCCAATGTTCATGTTCTTTTGTCCAAACTTCCTCCTCCCATTCATTATTTCCAGGAAACTTATACAACTATTGTATATTTCTTTCATCTTTCCCTATAATTTCATTATTTTCTTTAAAGCCTTGGTGAGCAGTTATCTCGTATAATTCCAAACTTCAATCCACTCCTTAACCCTGCCAATCTCATCTCAGGAAAGGATATCTACCTCATCCATTTCTTCTTTTGATACATGTAAGGTCTTCTTCAATTCATCTGTAGTTGACTCATCAATTTTATTATACTTTGCAGCGAATTGTGAAGTGTGCTCAAGAATATCAGAGGCATTGGTATATATATTCAAAATTAGTTCAATTGCTTTATCTCCTCTTCTTCTTACATCTTGGAGCCAACTATGTGTGCAATGCATAGAGAAGTTTAATCTTTCATTTTTTGTGTCTACTTCCTTGGGAAATAATCCTTTTGGCACAATCCCTTCACTACCCATAGTCTATAGAGGCTTCATTAAATGTTGCACATACCTATAAACTTCATTTAACTACTTTTGCAACCTTTCCTTTTCCTCTATCTCCTTATCTAATCTCCTTAAAATTGCTTAGGAAGATTACTGAAATTCCTCTCGTGTTTCCTGGTTGTAGGCCCCAGGTTGGTTGTTTGCACCTTGTAATTAGAGGACCTGACCTCATCCTTGAACTTATCTATTGGAGGAACAACCACATGGATGACACTATTATTGAACTCATCCCTAGAAATTTTAGAAACTGTTTGGGCCCTCTTTCTCTGCTTGAGCTTTCCCCATTGCTCAAGTAATTTATCCCAACTTGGTGTCTCCTCTTGTACAATGATTAGCTTCTTACTAAGCCTCTTTTCAAGAAATTATAGGGTTGTATTTTTTTCAGTTACCACTTCCTTGTTGGGACTATCAACCACATTTATTTCAACCTCTTGCTCACTTTCTGATTGATTCTCCTATTCAACCTTATCCTGATGAGGACTATCAACAACTTCTTCTTCTCAATTTTCTCCTTCCTCAGGGTGATCTTATTGTTCATCAATTGTTATCTTCTCTAGAGACTTTGATGCTTTACCTTGAACAACTTCAAAATCTATGTTTTTACTTTCATCTCTGGGGGTTGATTGCCTTATCTCTTGTACAAAATTTCTCCATTCTCCACTATCAGGAGTGGAAATATTGTAATCATCTTCATTCAATTGTTTAGGGTTATTAGATATGTTTCCATCCTTTGGAAGTGCCTCCTCAGAAACATGTAAATTTTGGTGTGGAGAAGGAATAGTTGAATTATTTCTTGTAACTGCTCCTTTTTTTGTATCATCAGTAGGTGCCTCTTAATCTTGCACCTCTTCTTCTACAATTCTCACTTTCTCCACTAGATCAACCTTCTACTTAGGAGATTTTCTCTTAACATACACTTGGGGTTTTTCCCCTGGACTTTCCAAATCTACAACTTTTGCGGTAGAGGGAGCTTCTATGCAAACTTCATTATTTCTTGTTTTTGCAACCTTCTACCTCTCTGTGAGTATTCTTCTTTTCCTCACTGGATGCAAGGTTTCTCCTTCTTCAACATTGGTGCTGGCTTGGGAACCTTCTAAACTTTAGGAGATGGATTTTGTCCTTGCTTTACTTGCACCTGGCTCTTGGTTCTCCTCTTAATAGATACTATTTCTTCAAGAGCTTCTTCATCATGAGGTTTAGTGACTTCATCTTCCTTTTTGACTTTAGTCTCTTCTTCATCCTGAGACTCCAACTCTCCCATTAGGGCATAGGTGAATTTGACACCTTCAGCCTCCAGTTCCAATACTTTGTGCTTAACCCACAATCTAGAATACCTCTTCATAGGTTCAGTAATTTGATTCAAATATGTTATTTCTTCCTCAAAAAAATTTATTGGATGCAATGGCCTATTCTTGTAAGGTTCATAATCATGGTGCTAGAGTAGGTTTGCATCATCATCTTGCACCTGATCAAGGACTTCTACCACTATATATAATCTAATTGATTTCAAAGGTAGCCTTGAAAGCCTTCTCCTAATGACTTCCCATTCATCCCGATAGTTGTTCCAATAGTCTTCAATGTGGTCCTTGTGCCTGAAAGTCCTATTAGCATGCTTCATAGCCTTTCCATAAGTATCAAAATTACTTTTGTCATTGTGGGAATATAACTCAAATTGGGCCATCTCCTTTTCAGAATGTTGGGCACTTTGAATAGAAGGGAAAGCCTCCAAGACCCCTATTCTCATTGGGAATTCTGATCCCAATCCTTTCTTCTTAATGTTGCCTTGTAATATTTCCTAAAAACCAACCATCTGTCTCGTCAACTCTAGCATCAGGAGTTTGTTTGTGGGATACCTAGGTAGTCTGAGAGGAATAGCTAGAGATCCTTGTATTCAAATATAAGTGAACCTTTGGAATTGAATAAACCATTGGCCATAATTTTTGATTAAGTCCATAGCATATGAAGAAATTCTAATGTGAAGAGTATCATGCAGCAATATGGGAATATTCATGAATAAAGCATCATTATCCCTTTTATAATTGGATGTCCTATATTGTAACTATGGATAAACATCCCATATCTTATCCTACCCTAGGACTCCCTTGTAGCCAAGACCCTTGTACTTATTCTTATGTCCCAGCATTTACACCAAGTATGAGGTCATAATGAACCTATTTTTTTCATGCACAATCCTTAATTGAGAGTCTAGGTTGTTACTAATAATCCTTTCCCAATGAAAGTGTTTGTTTGCCACAATTTGCGTAATGGGATGAAACATCCAAGTTTGGAATATGTGGGATTCTTTCACTTCTATGTAGCTACTTGGGAAATTTTGAGTAGTGGGGCTTTGGCTTTAGAATCCAAGCATTGTTCATTATCTCCAAGGCTCTGTTGGGGTCTTGCTCATAGAATTTGATAGCTTCTCTAATATTAATTTTCTCAATAAGCTTTTGGTGAGAAGCAATGTCAAAGACCTCTGCAATGGATTCTTGAGTTAGGTTTTCCATAACCCTTCTTTGAGGCCCAATTATGATTCTTGTCCTAGAGTGATAATGCTTTGTAAATTCCAAAACTAGTTCTGAACATAGTTTTGTTGGTGGGAATCCTAGTGCTTCTGCCAACCTAGTGTGAGTGATATTTTGAGCTAGCTCAATTGGTGCTTTCCCAAACATCCTCTGCTGGAAGTCATCGTAATCCACATGGCCCATATTGGTATCTACAATCCTTGACCATGAAGAGGCAATCTTGGTCTCTAACCAAATTCCTTTAAAGTCATACTTCATCCTCTCTTGTCTCTTTCTGACCTCCTCTTGTACTAGAGTAGCTTTAGTCTTGGTGGTTTTTTTAGGACTTGCTTCAGCTTGCATTTGTTAGAGAAAAGGCCATAATCACCAAAATAGAAGACAAATATATCAATTTGATAACATTAACTTAAGCTTATTAATCATTCAAATTCTAATAACAATGAATACAAGCAACCTAACTTCATCAAATTCTAGAATGAATATGAGTAAATCGACCGCAATTAGCTTTATATCCATTAATTTTTTTTTAAGAAATCATCATATGCAAATTACTTATCAAAGACTCTTGAAATCTAATACTAATCAAGAAAGTTCAGATAATCCAACAAAGCTCAGATTTTCTAACCGGGCTATGATTTTTCTAATCCGAGCTAGCTCAGATTCATCGAAATCCACCTATAACCTAAATTTTGGTTGAAAAAAATCCTTCGTAATCAAGTTCATCACCATAATATATCATATTCAATCAATGACAACCTCCCAAAGAATTTGTGAATTATTTTCATTCAAACCTTAAGTGATTTTATGAATTTGGTTCAACCATCCATAGGGTTCAAGTAATTCTAGAGACATTAGATTACCTGTATGAACTAACGTTTGGGTAATCCAAGCATCTTTGAATTTACCAATTAAAGGATAAGATTGAAATTTGACTGAGTGTTTGAGTTTGGGATTTTGGGTCGATCAAGAAATGTGGATAATCTGAGGGGGCTCAGATTCTCCGAGCAGATTAGAGCTCAAAAGATTTGAGGTCCCTCAGAATTTCTGAAATAGACTCAGGCTTGCGAAATTCACTAATTATTCAAAAAATATATTGCCATAATGAGATTGAATAATCATTTTCCCTCAAAAGATTTACCGACCACTAATTCTAAGGAAAATACTAGTGATTTGCATGAGATTTCTAGCACTTAAACCTTCATTGAATTCACAGATTCATTGCAATAGATTTACGCAACTAGGGTTTTTTGAATCTATTTCATGAAATAGAGGAATGCCATTTCATTCCTAATTTGAATTACAAAACTCAATTGGTACTCACACAGACATTCAACTAGCTCATGCATTAAATAAAACCCTCATTCATTTATGAGACGAAACCCCAAATGATAAAACCAAAAACACATAACACATTCTCTAGAATTCTATGACCAACTCATATTATGGAAAAAAATTATCAACAAAGCTTTAATAGATATCAACCATAGGCAGAGGATGATGGGGTATACCTTTAAATATCATGCAACAAAGAAGAATGCAACTAAAGATAATGAGAGGAGACTACCAAAAGGAAACATACTGTGAGATTTCACACAACCAAAGAAATCTTGATGGAAACCAATGATGACTAGACCAAAACCTAGAATGCAATCATAGAAAAGGTGTGATCATAATGCTTGACTTCAAATGAAATACTCTATGTCAAAATTATTTTCCATCTTCAAGCTCTTAACAATGTGGAATGACCAAATGATGGCTTATTTTCAATTTATTTCCCAAATTAACCCTTTTGATCTCATTAATTACATTCAATAAATGTTGGTACGATCATTTGAGGAGAAATCATAAATACGACGGGGGTTTGGATTTGGGTAATCTAAGGTATCTTGGATTATCTGACTAGAATAAGTTTCGGGTAATTTGAGGTACCTCAAAATTACTGAAACTCCCCATAACTTAGTCAATTTTTCCTGCTTCTTGAACTTTTTGATCATGGGCCAGCTTCTAAGAGCTAGACCATCACTTAGAGTTACAAGACGACATCTCAAATGTAGGTTCATTTCTAAGCATGCAGATGAATCAAGACCAAGACCAAGAGACTCATCCCTTAAGGGGAACAAAGTCAGAACCCTACAAAAGAAGACAAGAAAACAAAGCAAGAAAAGAGGGTCCCTGCTTTTAGCTGGGCATGTGTATGGAAACTGTACAACAAATGGAGACTCTTGCTAGGGAAATGCTCTAGAGAATTTTGATGAAAAACTAGAATCAAGAGCCCAAAATCTTTGGTTTCAATCCTCACATTGGATCAACCTCAAATAGAGTTTCAAAGTCCATGAGGCACAAGCCAACCTTTCCTGTGCCAGAGTCAGAGTGTGTGAGAATGTGTTCATTTCCCTCCCTTGGTTGCTGCAGGAACCAAACTTAGTCTAATCAAGCTACGTAAAGATTCTAACTCCAAAAGCATCCTGGATAGAGCCTCGTTGCCATTCAGGCATCCATAGCCCTGATGAGGTTATCATTGTGGTCCTCCCAAGCATAGCTCTACTACCATCCAGGCATCCATAGCCTTGGTAGAGATACTCAAAAAACCTTGATAAGGTGAATATTCTCTTTTGATTTTCACTATTCTCTTTTCTTTTCTTTTGATATTCTTCTAAGATCTTTTAAACTTTCCCTTTCACCTTGTAAGAAATGAATCTTACACTCAAGGCTGAGAACCCTAGTGGTGCTGAAGCAAAAATAAGATTTTTCACTTGACCAGACCTCATAAGGACCATTAACGACCTTAGAATTCTTAAGATGTGCTTATAAGTGTAAGACCCAAGCACACTCTAGATTTGACTTAGCCCATTAACTCATCTTGCTTAGGTATTAGCACATATGACACCAAATGAAGGATTTCCACCTATAGACTTTGGAAGGATGATTAGAGTTTGTAAAAGAAATCTTTAGAACAATCCTTGATAATGTAATAATTGCTATGCAAGTGTAACATGACCAAAGAAAATAGGGAAACCACAAAGAAAAATAAAAAATAGAAGAAAACCTAACCTAAACCAAAGCTGACCTAACCTAACTATTTACAAGGAAAGATCTTTGAGTAGCTTAGGATTGAAAGTAATGCTTTAGATATTGCCCATTGATAGGTAGTGGGATATCCTCTCTAGTGAGAGTTTTCAGATGAAAAGCATTATCTCCTAGTATCTCTGAAATCTAGTAGGGACCAAGCAAAATTTTACCAAATTTTCCATGCTCCCCTTTTCAATCATGTGCTTTATCCCAATAGAGAACCAAGTCAAAGATTCTAAAGGATTTCACCTTGGCTCTTCTATCAAACCATTTTTTAACTACACTTTGATGTTTATCAAAGTTCTCTAAGGCTTCATCTCTTTTCTCTTCAAGGTGCAAAAGCTCAATCGGGCGTGCTTCAGCTTATCCCCTTCATTATAGTAATCATTGATAAATTGCAAAGTAGGGATTTTCAACTAAATTGGGAATGTTAGTGCCTATTTTGGTTGTCTCTCATTTTCTAGTTGTTTGCCTTTGATTTCCCTAACAAATCTTTAGCTTGGGATTTTTCTATCTTTTTGGCACGTGGGGTAAATGGGCTCCCATCAGGGTTGAGCTCAGCGTGCTAAGTGTTCATGTCCCGGATGGCTAGATCTTTCTTTTCTTCCTTGCCTTGTGTTTTTCTTTGTCTGGCGGGGGCAGAACCGGAATGGAATCAGAATCTAGATTTTGGCCTTTGGTTTCTCTTTCGGGTTCCATTCCAGCCCTGACTCCGCGTCTTCGGTTGTCTTTGTTTTTGGTTTCCTTTGGTGGGTGCGGGATCGGAAGGGAATCGGTTTTGGAACCTTTTTCAGTTTCCTGTTTCGGTTTTGTCCTCTCCCGGCCCCGCGGCTTCTCTATCTGTGTCGGTTCGGCTCTGCCTGCGGTCTTTTGTGGAGGGAGGAGCAGGGATGGTTTTTGGTCCTGGTCTCTTTTGTTCCTTTTTGTTCCCCGCTCTGCTCTAACTCCTTCTCTTTCCAGTTCCGGCTCTGCCTTGGTCTGGTTCCCGTTTCGCTAGTCTTTTTATTCATTGACCTATGTTGCCCGGTTCGCTCTTCACTTTGGTCCCCTCGAGCCCCATTTTTTGTTCATTACTGCCCCTTGTTACCACTTTCACCGGCCCCACTTCTACTTTGGCATGACTTTTGGCTCTTGGGGTGACATCTACGACCCCTGCTTGTCTCCGAGGCCTTATCTTCTCAGCCTGTGTTGGTTTTGTCGGGAAGATGTCTCCCTGATCTCGGCTTGTTTGCCGACTATGGCGGCCCCTTTGGTTCTCGGTGTGACTTTCCCGATGTTGAAGTCCTCCCAAGTTAACGGCTGAGCTACTAATATGACTTCCTTTGTGCACATGTTGATAATCAATGGCCATGATGAAAAAGTTACCTGATGGTTACTGTGAAATGCTTTCCTAGTCTGGTCCGCCGAATTGCTGACTAAGGTTTTTAGTCGGTGAGACATTTCTTTTCACTGTGACATCTCACTGAGCATAGAGACCTCTAGGCGAGCATTGGCTTCTCTTTGCTATGAAGTCTTGTAGTCTGGCCAACTTCATTTTGTTACGTCGACCCTGCCATGCTCTCAGTATGACTTTTTGGTTTTGTTGTGATCTCTTGGTGACTTCGTGATGTCTCTTCTGTGGTCTTTTGTTTGGTGGTCCTAGCTCGATGTGTTGGGGAGATGTCTCCCCGACCCCTCCATGTCTCGCCAATTATGTTACCCTTTGGTGTGACTCCCTTTCGGCCACGGTGACTTCGCTGAGAGGTCTCCCTAACCTCTTTATGTTTTGCTGACGGTGGAGCCCTTGTTCCTCCCAACATAGATCAACGGTCCATGGGCAACCATCATTATGATCTGACGGCCATCGCCTGAGCGCTCATGTGACTTGCCTGATCTTTATGCTCTATGAGGAGAGCGTCTGCCCACCATGTGTCACATGGACCCCACCTCCGAACTCATGCCATAGTGTGTACATTTAAACAGAGATCGACGGTCCCTGGATGACTGGCATCTGATCAACGGTGGGCATAGGAATCATATGTGGTGGCTTGGTTCAATGGCTAATGAAGATTTTAAAAGACAGCTGCCCGATCACTATTGATCAATGGTCGATATTCATTTTTACGTGATCAGGGTTTCCAAGGTGTTGTGCACGAAGACCTGAGAACTGAGACTTGATGGTGGTAGATGGAGGGTCGTTGGATCCGCCAAATTTGCATTCATGGTGACTCTGAGAACGGGATGGCGTGTTCAGAGGTATGGGCACACAGATTCTTGGGCTGATTTGATGTTGGCTGAACAGACTTGTTCTGGTCGCCAGGGTCACCCATGTCTGTCCTGCCTAGATTTGACCTGATCAGATCTGCATCGAGCTTTCTCATAGATTCACTTGATGTGAACATTCAATGTAGTCCTGATGTTGGTGGTGGACTGGTGATTCAGCCTACGTGCTATTTAGGGTTTGTCCTAGTCACCTGATGACATGTAAAGTCACCCTAGCCGGTTGCTTGTTGCTCTCCCTTGTTCCTATAAAGGGAGATTTCATGGCCAGTGTGAAGGGTTCGGTCCCTTGGGTTTGGTTCCCTTGGTTTAGTTCCATTTTTCTGAGTTCTGGGATTAGCCTGGGATAGATTAGGGTTTGGTCTTAGGTCATTTTTGAGTCTGTAAATTGTAATGTTGAATTCCTCTATAAATGCAATCAGTTAAGCAGGAATACATGAAGATGCTTATCTTTCATGCATATCATCAGATTGTCTCCACATTTGTAGGCTTTTAATCATTTGAATAAATGCATAAGGTGTTTTTGTTCATCTTCTCATACTTCATGGGACTGTGTTATTTGTTGATAGGTCTACTTCAAGGAAGCAGTTAAATCCTTTGAATAGATAGCAGTGATTACTTGTTTGCAGGTTGGATTTGGTAAGAAGAGTCTGGTTGATACAAGAGCCGGATTGTCAGTGTAAGGCACTAATAGCTGATGTAAGGCATTAGCAAAACAAAATCCACTGATTGAGTCCTGTTTACAGATGAATTCCATCTTTTGTGTTGACTCCATGACCCTGGATTAGGCACTGATCTATCTTGCGGCCTGGTTCCTCTCAGAAACCTCAATTCATATAAATCATTGAATATCTTTTGTTTAGTTTGTGTCCTACCTCCTTGTTGCTTCAAGGTTGAGCTACTGAGAATCTAGCCCCATTTGAGGTCCTCAATGCTTGGCATCAGGAGTTATCTGCTATAAAAAGCAATGTCTTCTTCTTTAAGGCATTGTGTGGGTATACCCACCCTGTTCTGCAGAGTCTAAAGTGGAGATTCTTTTGATCTTGTTTTGGTCCAGTCCTCGAGTTGCCCTTGATTGGAGTTGGCTACTCCATAGGTAGAATAGGGACCAACCTAGTTTACAAGAAAAACAACCAATGGGAATACTAGCTCTAGACAATACACAAGGTGATAGGGAGAGGTTCCTAGAGAGGCCTTATGTCTAGTGCAATCTACCCAAAGAGAAAATTTGAGCTGTGTATGCTTGTCTTTGGGGTTCCTTTCTAATAGTTTGTGGATGACTATTAAAAGATTCTTGTTTGAAGACTCAACCAAACAATTACCTTGTGGGTAATAATTGGAGGAAAACTTAACAATAATTCCATGATCAAAATCCTAGCTAGAAAAATTTAATGATGCAAATGCAAGACCATTATCACATACCAAAGAAAATGGGCAACCAAAGTGATTGATGATACATGATTCTAGAAAATTGATTACCACCTCAAAAGTGCATTGTTTACAAGAAAGAGCTTCAATCCATCTAGTAAAGTAATCAGTTACGGTAAGAATTTACCTATTTCCTTCAGAGGAAGGTGGGTTGATCAGACCAATGAAGTCCAAACCCCATTGCGTAAATGGTTTTACCTCTATAACTAGTTGAAGGGGAAGAGCTGCATAATTTTCTTTACTCACTGTAGTTTGAAACACATGGTAGGTCCTCACGTGGTTGTGTGGATCCTTGAACAATGTGGGCCAATAATAACTTTCCGTCAAGATCTGATTTGTAGTAAATGATGCAGAACTATGGCCTATGCCATACCTATCATGGAATTCAACCATTATTCTTTCAACTTCCACTTTTCCTAGGCAACAAAGATAAATTCCCTCATGATTCTTCTTGTATAAAACAACACCTTTCAGCATAAAGTTGTCACTTTTCAAATGTAGAGCTCTTTGTTGCATTGCATTAAGATGATTAGGACATCACTGATTTAATAAATAGTAAATAATATCATCATACCATTCCCCAGGAGAAACATCCTAGAGGTGATAGTGTTGGGCTATGAGGTAGGGACCCATTTATGCCATTGTCTTAGTTAATCCCTGTCCTCTCCCCAATTTCATGGGCTAGATCTCAATATCGTACTCCTACAACATTGTCACCCACTTCACTCTGTGTTCCCCTAATTCATTTTGCATCAGAGAAAGCTTAACTACAGGATCAGGTACTATGGAAGAAACCTTATTTTTCAAGATGTAATGCCTGAACTTATTTACAACCCTGACCAAAGCATAAGCCTACTTTTCTACACTAGGGTACCCCAATTCTATATATTTTATAGGGGCACTCATGAATGCTATAGGATGATCACTTCCTTGGTTCAAATTTTGAGTTAACATTCCAACACAAGAATGATTTGATGTGAAAGAGTAACTGTAGAAGGGTTTGGAGTAGTCAGGACTTACTAGCATTGGAGCATCAACAATTTCCCTCTTAATTTATGTAAAGGCCTCTTTTACTTATGCACTCCAGTTAACCTTTGCATCTTGTTTTAGCATCACATTAAGGGGCTTAATAATTTTTGCAAATCCAATGATAAATTTCCTCACAAAGTTGATTTTTTCCAAAGAATGACTTCATTTATTTTTTACTTGTAGGGGGCTAGATCATAAGTATGGCATCCACTCATTTAGGATCAATAGAAATTCCCTTTCCTGAGATAACATTCCCTAACAACTTCCCTTCAGTGACTCTAAAGATACACTTCTTTGGATTAAGTGAAATTCCAAATTCCCTACACCTTTGGAATACCTTGCACATGTCTACAATATAATCTCCTTGTTTCTTGGAAAAGACTATTAAATCATCCCTATAAATGATGATGCATTTTCCTATAATGTCCTTGAAGTCAATGTCCATAGCCCTCTGGAAACTCGCTCCAACATTTATCAACCCAAAAGGCATTCTTCTGTAAGCGAAAGTGCCCCACTTTGTAGTGAATGTCATTTTGTGTCTATCCTCATATTGTACCATAACTTGATTATATCAAGAATATCCATCTAGAAAGGACATCATCTTAGACCCATTGGAAATTTGAAACACTTCATCTAGGGATGGGACTAGATATTTATCCTTTTATGATGCATTGTTCAAATTTTTGAAATCAACACATAGCCTAGTTTCTCCATTCTTCTACCTCACTGAAACCAAGTTGGCCACCCAGGTTGAATGTCTAATGAGAAATATGATACGAGCAGATAATAACTTCTATACCTCCTTTTGTATAATTGGCTCTAGTAGTGCATTGATGGGTCTTTGTATTTTTCTGAAAGGCTTATCACCTAGCTTGAGAGGGATGGTGTGTGTAATAATTGAAGTGTCATATATCTTCAATTCCTCATAACTCCAAGCTATTACATTTTGATATGTATGCAGTGCATCAATAATTCATTTATTTTCTTCTGGAGTACATACCTTTCAAATAAAGACATTCTTAACATTATCTGTGGTCCCCATGTTGTAAGCATCACACTAACTACTAATGGACTCCCTTTTGGTCTCCTGTTCCTAATCTTTTATCTTATCAAGATCAAAAAATATTTCTAACTACACCATTCCCCTAGGAATAGTGTTGTTCTTTCAATTTATGACCCCTTCTAAGTCCATCTCTGCTTCTTGACACTCCGCTTCATCAATTATTTAAGAGGTAAACACATTAGAGCTTGTGATGAAATCCAAAATATGCTTATCATTTTCAAATACCTGAAAATTAGTTACATTGTTGGGTACTGATGGTATTGGAGTTAGCTCTATAGTAAATTTCTTCAATACCAAAAGTGCCAAGGGTTGTAATGTACTAGGTACTTGAGCTAAGGAATCTGTAGTTTGTTTCTTGCTATAAGGATTCAACTAAATGTTGAAAGCATCAAATCCCTCGATAAGATCCCATACTCTATGTATGTAATTAGTAATTCTTCTATCATGACATGAGTATTGTTTCCTAACTTTCCTAACTACCAATTCTAAATCTCCAAACACTTGTAGAATCTTAACCTTATTTCTTAATTCCATTAGCAATCTATGAATCAAAGCCTCATATTCAGCTACGCTATTGGTACAATGAAACTGGAGCCTGTGAGTAGCAAAGAAAGTTTTACCTTTAGGACTAATTAACTCAAATCCAACTCTAGCACCTTACTTTGATTTGTATCCATCAAATCTAAGAGTCCAACAACCAGTAGTTCCTGTTCCTTTTGATTTGTCTTTTTCTCTGCTATTACTAGGTGATTCTTTAGAATGCTTTGAAATTTTACCCTTGGGATAATCTTAAGTATTTTGCACACTTATCCTCACATTTGGGGTAGGATTGAGGAATATTTGTATCTGTTCTACTACTATTTGGCATAGACAACATTCCAATTCTGAGTGGGAAGCATTATGGACCCTACACCAATTCGGAAGAAGCAATTCTTCAAAATTCATATCTCTACCTGCGTGAACTTGATCTTCTATGCACTTCTGGATGAACTCTTGGAAATTATCTAACAGGCTGAGCTAAATATATTCCTGATTGTCATCTTCCTCTATGGGCTCAACTAAGGCCCTAGTACTGTTGGATTCTGATGTGAGCTCAACTAGTGTGCTCTATAACATAAAAATTTTCCTTTGTATCTGACTCTAAAATAGGGGCTACCAATACATAATTTCTGAGACTAAATTCTGATACCAATATCTCATTTGAAGTATTCTAGTATTCAGTAATTACATACTTCATTTTGGGCTCCCTTTCAATCCTGATTTGATTTGGTACTCCTTTCTAGGGAAGCCACATGTGGGAATGATCAGTTGATACATATCCATTTAGGGCCTTGGTGAAATCTCTTCCCAAAATCAGACCATAGGTATTAGGAATGTCTGTTATTTGAATATTTATAACTTTTCAAATATGTGGATCTAATGCAATCTACATAAGAATAATATTTAATTCACCTGCCACATTTACCTTTGTCTTTTCTGACTGAGTCACTTTCCATTGAGAGGCTGCAGGATTAATACCTAGGGCTCTATAGATAGAAAAAGGCATAACATTTGTGGAAGCCCCTAAATCTAGTAGGCAATTGTGTAAATTCTTTCCAAATATTTGAACAAAAATTAGAAATGGGGGGGTTTCTTTTTTTCCCTAAAATAGAGTTAGTTGAGTATCATCCTAAGCAACCTAAATCCTATCCTTTTCTTTCCCTTTGTCTCTAGGTTGTGTTTGGAGTTGACCCTAATCTTTTGATACTTGGGAACTAGAGGTATTCCCAACAATTTCACCAATCATCTTTTCTTGAGGGACTAAATTTTTCCTAAAGGCTACTAGGACCACATTTCTAATAGTAGGGACTCTCAATAATTCAAATGTAGAAAGGCTTACCTTTAACTTGTTCAGTTCCTCTACCGCATATTCACCTAGTTGTTTTGTGCTCATGTCAGCAGGGGCCTCTTTGAGATATTCTATCACCTTTTCCTTGCTTACATCAACATTTTTTCATTTCGATGAATCAACTTGTCCTTGCCCTTCCTTGGATATGTATTGTTTGGGTACATGAGGATATGATAGATTGTAACTGGCAATAAGATCAGGAGGTGTGGTGAAATTGCTCAGAGGAATGGAATTAGTGAATGGACCTCTAGCTTATGGACCCATAGTTGGCCTATTCCTCAAGTCACACATTTTGGTAGGCTATTGGAACATCTCCACTTCTTCAATACCAGTCTCTTCTTCATCCAAAGGACCATTGTCATTTTCAGTATCTTCATTGAATAATTGTGAAATATCATCTCCATTATACACTTGATCTGTCTTATCCTCCCACTCACTTGACTCTTCCTCTAGCCCATTCTCCTCACCTTTTGGAAAAGGATCATGATTCACCACCAAGACCAAAGAATCATAAGGACTAGATGGCACCAATTCTTGACTACCAGAGTTGTTTTCAACTTCATACTAAAAGATTGATGCAACAGTCTGAAACTCAGGGTAATCCAAGTTAGAATGTTGAGTTGTCTTGTCGAGCCTACACTATCTAGATAAATTTTCCTCTGCTAAATACACACCACTTTAAGGATTTTCTTGACTAGGAGGTTGATCTAATGTAGTAGGGACACCTCCATTATTTATTCTTGTGTTCCATGTTATTTTCTACCTAAGTGGTTGTCTTCTTTCAAATCCTTGTCCACCTACTTGTCCTCTATCAATTTTTTGACCAGAAGATTTCCCTTTATCAAAGCTCTATCCATGTCCTTGTGGGGAATCCCAATTCTCCCTATTATAACTAGACTGTATATTCCTCTGAGTAGCTTGGAGTTGAATATTTTGATTCCTTAGATATTTCACTTCCATATTCAACTTCTTTACCTGCTTTGTCAACTCATCCAATCTCTCCTTATCTGTATTATTGTAAGGGACCTAATTCACATTGTTTTGAGGGTATCTTGATGCTACGCCTAAACTCATGGACTAGTTTAAGACTTAAAAATTGTGTAGATATGTGGGGAAACCAACCTGCTGCTGTGAATGAAGGGGTTGATTGAAATTTTGTTGAGAATAAATAGTCATTGATGGGGCTTGACTCATTGGAGGATTTTGATGTGGGACTAAAGGAAACTATGGCACTAGATTCATAACAGGGGTGTGGTTAGTGAGAGCTTGATTGAGATCCTGGACTTGCCCTGGGTGAGCAATAAGTCCCAATGATGGAAAAGACTTAGACAAGTGTTGCCTTAGATCAGTACTGACCTTGACAGCTATGTATATGCACCAAGCAAGGTATTCAAAGGATTAGGTCTCCACTTAAGAAAGGTGGTTGTAAGACTGCCAAGTGCTTCATAATATACTTCCAAGGCAGTAGCATCATCTACAGTGTAAGGGGACTCCAATCTAAAATATGCATGATAAAATCTATTATTAAAGGACCCTATAGGATCATTAACTTCTCTCTTAACCTTAGTGAATTGCAAGTACAACTCATTAGCACTGATGGGAATTTTAAACTTCTATAGAAATGAATTCTCCAGCTCAGTCCAATTGTGAATTGACCCTGCAGGAAAATGATTGTACCAATAAAAGGAATCTTCTCCAAGGGAATAAGGGAAAATTTTTCACACAACATTTTCATGATTAATCCCCCTATTCCTAAGAAAATTCTGGAAAATTCTAATATGCTCCTCTGTAGTCCTATTGGGATCATTAATGTGAAACTTCGAGTAGAAATGCTCAAGATTCTTTGGCATAACATTGTAGTTGTTGAAGGACAATGGAGATAGGTTGTTTTCCAAGAAATCCATTGGTGGAGGTGGAAGTGGTAGTGGTTGATTAATGACTATTTGAGGTTGTTGAATGGGAATGGATTTAGAATCAAATGATGAAGGGATTGTTGAAAATGAGGATGATGGAGATGACTAAAATGGTGGGGTAGATGAATATTCCCCCTTCTTTTGGTCCTCCTTGACCTAGAAGGAGCTTATAACTCTTGAAAATCCTCCTCTCCTAGTGTAGATTTGGTTCTTCCTCGAAATCTCTTAGGAAAAAATGTAAATAGGAATCAATCCAGCTTATTTTATTTAGGGCCTCTTTCTAGCACCAATTTGTTGATGGTGTTTTCTACATAGTAACAACTCATTCAAAATATAATATGGGTGAAGCCACAATAGTGGTTTACAATTTGATGGAGGAAGGAAAACTGAGAAAAAATGACCCCATGACAAAAAAATTAGTTTTAGGGGTTCAAATGAACCTGCAAGTTTGACCGAACCAAAAAGGGGTTTGACAGAACTCAGGTTCAACTGAACCCATTAATTATTGGGCCCACATTTCCCACCCAAAAAAAAAAATGCATATTGAAGGGGGTTCGAATGAACCCTGGTTCACTCAAACCCCTAGGGGTTTGCTAGAACCCCCTAGTTCTAGTGAACCCCCCTTTTCCCTAATTTTTGACCTTGTTCACAAAAAAACCTAAAATTTTATGCTTCAAAGCTTGGGTTGAGGATGAAAATGTAGGAATCTTGATAAATCCAATTGGAATCAGGTAGTCCTTGGAATGAGCTATCCAACAAATATAATTTTAATATTTTTTGGTTTTATTATGTATTTGTTTTTTTAGTTTTATTAAACATAGGTTTTTCATAGAAAATGAAGGTCTTTATTCTACACATGTGGAAAAATAACAAATTATCAAAAAAAAAAAAAAATATGAGTGCACCAGATATTGAAGTCCTTGATCCAACAAAAAAAATTTGAATTTTGATATATACAAAAAATGTTACATTATATGGTTGTGCTATGTCTAAATTGTAATTGGTTTGACTTCAAAACTTGATTAAAGAAAAATATTCAATAAAAAACTATCTAACCAAGTGGAAGCACTAGATATCATAGTTAAAA
This sequence comes from Sequoia sempervirens, assembly GCA_007258455.2. Classification (NCBI taxonomy): domain Eukaryota; kingdom Viridiplantae; phylum Streptophyta; class Pinopsida; order Cupressales; family Cupressaceae; genus Sequoia; species Sequoia sempervirens. The sequence continues at coordinate 28,241 of VDFB02122661.1, forward strand.
ATCTAAATTCAAAAGAATTAGAATTTTATCCTTCATGGAAAAAAAGTTATGCATTAGACAGTGTGCATCACTTTTTAAAAATGTTGTTTTATGAAAAAAACCAGTTTTTGTGGGAGATGGAAAAAGAAGTGCAATCTGATTCCAAAAATTTTGAAAAAAATATTTTTTAAATCTACAAAAAAAATGTGACGAGACTCTAGTTTACATCATCTTCAAATTCCTCACGGTTGAGCTGCTATAGGTGCCCGATTGTGAAGATTTAGTTAAAAATAATAATTTCAGTGTCTAGTTTGGCCAAAACTTGTAAACCACTATTGTGGGATCACCCATATCCTATCTCTCTTGAAAATTAAATCTCTATCAGCAAGCCTCAAGAGATAACCCTACAGTCTCTAATGTCAAGTCTTGACAATGCATATACAACTTAGATAATATGTGAAAATGTTGGTAATCACAAGGGGACCTTACAAAACAAATGCTTGAAATTTCAAACTAATCAGATCTTGCAATGTGGTGATACTTTAAATCCTAAATCTAACTCATATTTTGAAATAAATAACAACAGATAAGAGTTCAGAGAGATACTAAGATTAAATTGATTCCTTAGACCAACAATGCAAATGATAAAACACTTAAAGTGGACCAATCCTTCAAAACTAATTCCTGCTTAACCTAGATCTAATTTGCTATATCATAGAAACAATGTAATCTTCTAAGGAATGAAAGATTTTTAGATCATGAAGCATTCACCCAATTCAACCTTATTTAACAATTGAAAAGAATAAATACCTACAATTGAACTTTAGCACAAATTTAAGGCCCAAGCTAACTTTACACAACTTACAATCAACAAGTTGCTAAAAGTATGGACCAAGGATTGCTTAGACACTTCAAATATCATACCATGAACACCATTGCATCACATCTAAATCAAAAGATTAGCCAAGCAACTTAGTTTAGAACGTTCTTTTAATAAAATAACAATTTGAATTTAATGTTTGAGGCTCCTTCCAAGTCAGCCTAGATCTTCAAATAACATTCTTTTGAGGGCACAAAATTCAATGTCACTCATCTGGCTGGCTGGAGGTCACATGTTTGGCACACAAAACTAGGTAACTGGTTGTTGACCATTCTAATTTTCTCCCTCCTGATTGGATCCCAATTTATTGAATAATTCCTTTACTTTTTCTAATATTTCCTTCATGTCCTCTAGGTCTAGAACTGGAATAAACTTAATTCTACTTTTATGATTTTTAAATTCCTCCAATTATTATGGCATCGCCTTATTCCATTCCACTTGCAGCTCATGATATTTTTCTAACTTTGAAATGTATATAGCTGCATCTTCCAAATTTTCCTTGGTGATTGGAGCACTATCAGTAGGAGCATAGATTTCATGCCACCATCCTTGCAATCTACCAATGTTCATGTGCTTTTTTCCAAATTTCCTCCTCCCATTCATTATTTCCAAGAAACTTATACAACTATTGTATATTTATTTCATATTTCCCTGTAATTTCATTATTTTCTTTAAAGCCTTGGTGAGCAGTTATCTCCTATAATTCCAAACTTCAATCCACTCCTTAACCCTGCCAATCTCATCTCAAGAAAGGATATCTAGCTCAACCATTTTTTGTTTTGATACCTACATGATCTTCTTCAATTCATTCGTAGTTTACTCATCAATTTTATTAAAGTTTGTAGCGAATTGTGAAGTGTGCTCAAGAAAAACAAAGTTGTTGGTATATATCTTCAAAATCTATTTAATTGCTTCATCTCCTCTGCTACTTACATCTTGGAACCAACTATGTGTGCAATGTACAAAGGACTTTAATATTTTAGTTTCGGTAATTGCTTCCTTGGGAAATAATCATTCTGGCACAATCCCTCCACTACCCATAGTCTATAGAGGCTTCATAGAATGTTGCACATACTTATACACATCATTTAATTTCTTTTGCAACCTTTCCTTTTCCTTTGTCTCCTTATCTAATCTCCTTAAAATTGCTTGGGAAGATTCCTAAAATTCCTCCTTTTCTTTTTCCCTGGTTGTAGGCCCTAGGTTGACTGTTTGCACCTTGTAATCAAAGGACCTAACCTCATCCTTGAACTTATCTATTGGAGGAACAACCACATAGATGACCTTGTTGTTGAACTCATCCCTGGAAATTTTAGAAACTATTCGGGCCCTTTTTCTCTGCTTGGGTTGTCCCCATTGGTCAAGTAATTTATCTCAACTTGGTGTCTCCTCTTATACAATGATCGACTTCTTACTAAGCCTATTTTCAATCCATTCTAGCATTGTAGTTTGTTTAGTTGCCACTTCCTTGTTGGGACTATCAACCACATTTATTTCAACCTCTTTCTGAGTTTCTAGTTGATTCTCTTGTTCATCCTTGTCCTAATGAGGACTATCAACTTCTTCTTCTCTATTTTCTCCTTCCTTAGGGTGATCCTCTTTTTCATCAATTGTCATCTTATTTGGAGACTTTGATGCTTTACCTTGAATAAATTCAAACTCTATGTTTTTACTTTCAGCTCTAGAGGTTGATTATATTATCTCTTATACAAAATTGCTCCATTCTCCACTATTAGGGGTGGAAATATTGTCATCATCTTCATTCAGTTGTTCAGGGTTATTAGATATGTTTCCCTCCTTCAGAAGTTCCTCTTTAGAAACTTGTACATTTTGGTGTGGAGGGGGAATAGGAGAATTATTTCTTGTAGCTGCTACTTTTTTTGTATTATCGGTAGGTTCCTCTTCATCTTGCACCTCTTCATCTACAATTTTCACTTTCTCCACAGGAGCAACCTTTTTTAGGAGATTTTCTCCTAACATAAACTTGGAGTTTTTCCCCTAAACTTTCCAAATCTACAACTTTTGCAGTAGAGGGAGCATCTGTGGTAGCTTCATTCTTTCTTTCTTTTGCAGTCTTCTACCTCTCTATGAGTATTCTTTTTTTCCTCACTAGTTGTGAGGTTTCTCCTTCTTCAACATTGGTGCTAGCCTTGGGCACTTTCATAACTTTAGGAGATGTATTTTCTCCTTTCTTTACTGAAACCTAGCTTGCGGTTCTTCTCTTAATAGATATAGTTTCTTCAAGAGCTTCTTCATCATGAGGTTCAGTGACTTCATCTTCCTTTTTGACTTCAGTCTCTTCTTCATCCTAAGAATCCAAGTCTCCCATTAGGTCATAGGTGAATTTGACACCTTCAACCTCTAGTTCCAATACTTTGTGCTTAACCCACAATCTAGAATACTTCTTCACAGGTTCAGTAATTTGATTTAAGTTCATGATTTCTTCCTTAGACCAATTTAAATGAGACAATGGACTATTCCTATAAGGTTCATAATCATGGTTCTGGAGTAGGTCTGCATTGTCATCTTGCACCTGATCATGGACTTCTATCACTCTGTGTAATCTAATTTCTTTCAAAGGTAACATTGAGAACCTTCTCCTTATTACTTCCCATTCATCATGGCAGTTGGCCCAATAGTCTTCAATGTGGTCCTTGTGCCTAAAATTCCTATTAGCCTACTTCATGGCCTTTCCATAAGGATCAAAATTACTTCTGGTAGTGTGGGAATACAACTCAAATTGGGCCATCTCCTTTTTAGAATGTTGGGCACTTTGAGTAGAAGGGAAAGCCTCCAAGACCCCTATTCTCAATGGGAATTTTTTTCCCATTCCTTTCTTCTTAATGTTTCCTTGTTGTAATATTTCCTTAAAACTAACCATTTCTCTCGTCAACTTTAGCATCAGGAGTTTGTTAGTGGGATACTTGGGTAGTCTGAGAGGAACAACGAGAGATCCTTGTATTTAGATATACATGAACCTTTGGAATTGAATAAACCATTGGCCATAATGCTTGATTAAGGCCATAGCATCTGAAGAAATTCTAATGTGAAGAGCATCCTACAACAATCTAGGAATATACATGAAGAAAGCATCATTATCCCTTTTATAATTGGATGTCTTATATTGTAACTTTGGATAAACATCCCATACCTTATCTTTCCCTAGGAATCCCTTATAGCTAAGACCCTTGTACTTAGTCTTATGTGCCAACATGTATACCAAGAATGAGGTTTTAGTGGACCTATTTGTTTCTTGCACACTCCTTAATTGAGAGTTTAGGTTGTCACTTATAACCCTTGCCCAGTGATAGTGTTTGTTTTCCATAATTAGCGTAATGGGATTAAACATCCAAGTTTGGAATATGTGGGATTCTTCCACTCCCATGAATCTACCCAAGGGAGTTATGATGTCATGGTACTCCTACTTGAAGTCACTTCTATGCAGCTACTTGGGAAATTTTGAGTAGTGGGGCTTTGGCTTCAAAATCCAAGCATTATTCATTATCTCCAAGGATCTGTTGGGGTTTTTCTCATAGAATTCGATAACCTCTCCAATGTTAATTTCCTCAATGAGCTTGTTCTGAGAGGTGATGTCAAAGACCTTTGCAATGGATTCCTCAGTTAGGTTTGCCATAACCCTTCCTTGAGGCCCAATTACATTCAATCAATGATAACCTCGCAAAGACTTTGTGAATTATTTTAATTCAAAGCTTAAGTGATTTTATGCATTTGGATCAATCATCCACAGGGTTTGGGCACTTCCAAAGACCTTGGATTACCCATATGAACTAACATTTAGGAATCAGAGCATTCTTAAATTTACCGATTAAAGGTTGGGCTTGAAATTCAACTAAGTGTTTGAGTTCAAGATTTTGGGTCAATCAAGAATTGCAGATAATCTAAGGGTGCTCAAATTCTCTGAGTGAATTATAGCTCAGAAAGTCTGAGGTCCCTTGGAATTTCCAAAATAGACTCAAGCCTATAAAATTCACTAAGTGTTCAAAAATATATTGCCATAATGAGATTGAATGATCATTTTCCCTCAAAAAATTGACTGACCACTAATTCTAAGGAAAAATCCTAGTGATTTGCACAAGATTTCTAGCACTTAAACCTTCTTTCATTGAATTCACAGATTCATTGCAATATATTTATGCAACTAGGGTTTTTCAAATTTGTTTTATGAAATAGAGGAATGCTATTCCATTTCCAATTTGAATCATGAAACTCAATGAGTAGTCACAAAGAAATTCAACTACCTCATGCATTAAATAAAACCCTCATTCATTTCTAAGATGAAACCCCAAATGATAAAACCAAAAAATGCATAACACATACTCTGGAATTCTATGAGAGATTCATATTATGGTGAGATTTTATCAACAATTCTTGAATAGAGATCAACCACAGGTGGAGGATGAAGGGGTATACCTTTAAATATCACACAACAAAGAAGAATGCAACTAAAGATCATGAGAGGAGACTGTCAAAAGGAAACATATTGTGAGAATAAGTGCAACCAAAGAAATCTCGATGGAAACCAATGATGACCAGACCAAAATCCAGAATGAAATCAAGGAAAAGGTACAATCACAATGTTGGAATTCAAATCAAATGCTCCATGTAAAAAAAAATTCCAACTTTGAGCTCTTAACAATGTGGAATGACCAAATGATGGCTTATTTTCAATTTATTTCCCAAATTAACCCTTTTGATCTCATTAATTCCACTTAATAAATGTTGGTACGGGCATCTGAGGAGAAATTGGAAGTACAACGGGGGTCTAGATTTAGGTAATCTAAGGTATCTTGGATTATCCGACCGGAATAAGTTTTGGGTAGTTCGAGGTACCTCTGAATTACCGAAACTCCCCATAACTTAGCCATTTTTTTCTTGCTTCTTGAAATTTTTGATCATAGGCCAACTTCTAAGAGCTAGACCATCACTTGGAGTTACAAGATGACATGTCAAATGTAGGTTCATATCTAAGCACATAGATGAGTCAAGACCAAGACCAAGAGACTCATCCCTTAAGGGGAATGAAGTCAAAATCCTACAAAAGAAAACAAGAAAACAAGCAAGAAAAGAGGGTCCTTGCTTTCAGTGGGGCATGTGTGTGGAAACTGCACAACATGCTCTTTCTTTCTCGACGTCATCATATTGAGCCAATCAAGTTTCCTAGACATACAGTGATGCAACAAGGTAAAGCAAAAAGGATCTATCCTACATAGCTAGCATTAATATGAGAGGATTGACCAAGTAATTTTTTATTGATTCAAAAGCTTTCTGGCACTCTTCGTCCCATATAAAGCAAGCATCCATCTTTAACAATCAAGTGAAAGGAAGGGTACAATCAACCAATTGAGATATCAATATAATAATTTCTTGGATCTTCACTTGTAGACTTTGCAACTCAATAATGTTCCTAAGTGGAGGCATGCTAACAATTTCATCAATCTTATTCATGATAACCTCAATTCCACGATGAGAAACTATAAATACAAAAAGTTTTCCTATGTCTACACCGAAGACACACTTAAGAGGATTGAGTTTCAACTTATAGATTCCAAGTCTTTAAAAAATAACATGAAGGTTCCCTGCGTGATCTTGACGGGTTATGGATTTTTCCAAGATATCATCAACGTAGTCTTCTAGAATCTTATGAATGAATTTGTGAAAGATTAAGATCATTTCCCATTGGTAAGTCGCTCTTGTATTCTTTAACCTAAATGACATGAACACATAACAAAAGGTACCCCAAGGGATACTGATCTTTCAGATTAATAAAAATTTGATAATATCCCAAAAATCCATCCATGAAAGACAACAAGGCATGGCTTGTAGTCAATTCAACAATCATATCAATATTAGGTAATGAAAAATCATCCTTAAGAGAGATCTTATTAAGATCTTGAAAATCAATGCATATACAAATATGACCATCAGGTTTACTAACGAAAACAATATTCGGGATCCAAGGCGAGTAGTCGATTGGACTAATAAAGCCTACTTTCAATAGCTTCTCTATCTCAATCTTAACCAACAGTTCGACCTTGGGATTGATCTTTCAAATTTTTTGCTTAATTGGCTTGGCATTAGGACATAGAGTAATATTGTGAACCACTATAGACTCATCAATACCAAGCATATCCTCATATGACCAAGCAAAGATATCTAGATGAGAATGTAAGAGATCATATTTCTCATTATCTTCCTTAGAAGAAAGGAATTTCCTGATCTTAATCACCTTTTTGGAAGACTTAGTGTCCATGAGGACTTTAGTAGTGTCTCCCTTGAGGATGGGACTATGGTCTTTAGGATGTGATATCGAAACAACATTGTAAACATTAGCTAGAGGGTCCTCATCAAAACTCAAGATAGATTATCCAAAATACGCTGGTTTGCTCAAATGATATGGGAATCATCTCTTATGGTGAAAAAGAGGAAAAGAGTAGGCACCTAAAAATTCCTCTAGTGCTTTGTCCAAAGAAAAAACATCTAAGTGGACTTCTTCAGCCTCCGCCCCATCCTCTATTAATTCAAGATGGAACAGATTAAGAGGGTCACCTAAAATCATGTTCACACTCCACCAAGGTTTTTTCTTAGATTGTTCAATAGAGCATCCTAAAGCTAGATAACACTTGTGAGGATTAAACTATATAGGGACTTGAATTCCTTTCTCAATGCATCTAATGCCCTTATGCCCATACTCATATTGAGAAACAAGCCTATACCTAGAACCATAACACATTTGCAAAGCTTTGAAAGGTGGCAGTTCCACATAAAAAGCATCATTCCACCAATGGACATCAAATACATCTATAAGACCACAACAATCTCCCTTATTTGATTCACAAATGTTAACCTCCTTAGTAAGATAAAGATTATCCTCCTCGGTAGGGGAATGAATGGCTTCCTTAATAGGATCATAAATTTCCTTCTCAATGAGAGTTTGATCTACTTCCTTATTAGAGGTATTTGAGGTTATTATAATTTTAAGATGAGCATGGTTCACTTTATATTCTCTGATGAAGAATTCAGAAAATTTCAAGGATCCCCAACCATCACTAAGGCACACATTTGATTCAGAAGAGGAAGTAGATGGGGAAGAGTTAAGACTTTTTGCTTCAGGGTGTTCTTTGGTGGCATTCACTTCAAGGAAAACCTCCATAGAGGGTATTGCCGAGGAACATGTAATTGCATCGAAGGTTAGAGATGGAATACAATTCTTAAGAGTGGAAAAAACTGAAGCCCAACTACCAGCCTCTAGTTAACAAAGGTGAACATCTTCTAGGTCATCTTTGATCATGAACACTCAATTGTTTGCAAAATACTTCAAAGAAAAATGTAGAGTGGAAGGTACAACACCCATAACATGAATCTAGGGTCTCCCTAGAAGAAGATTGTAAGGTAAGAGGCTAGGCATCACATAGACCAAGGTGAGTAAGGTAACGAGGCCTAACCACAAAGTCAAGATTATTGTTCCTAGAGCTTGTTTTCCAACATTCTTAAATCCATGAATATACAAAGAAGAAGTAGCCAAGGAAGAAGAATAAAATTTAATCTTAGGTAGTAGATCTGTACCACAAATATTGAGGGATTAACTAGTTTCAACAAGATTATGTATAATACTAATATTATTAACATTAACTATGATCATTAAAGGATCCACTTGCTTCTGCACATCCAGGGGTAGAAGTTCCTTTAGATAGAACATAATATTCAGAGAATCTACATGAATATGAGCCATCAATGCATTAACATCCATTGGCCTAGTGGAGGCAAGCAAGAGGATCTTCTGTAAGGCTTCTTGAAGCATACCTTGGTAGACCAGAGTGGTCTAAAGAAAATCCCAAAGTGAGATCTTAGGGGGAGTAACACAAAGTTGCTCGAAAATATCATAATCTCCAAGTGCTTGAGTCATAGGTTCAAGTGCTAAAGGAAGACTTGGTTGGGCAGGTGGTAAATAAGTAGGAACTTGAGTGGGTTGAGGTAGAGTAACAAAAGGTTGTTGATCAAAATTTTGTTTATTTCATCTTGTATTGTATGTGTGCCCAATAACGTTATAAGAAGTAGATTCTATAGCTTTTATGAACCTTGAGTATTAATTTGGTGAATCACTATGATATGGAATTCCACAAATAGAATGGATCCTTTTAGGATAGGGGCTAGCTAAAGTCAAGAAAACAACATATCTCTTAGCACTTGGAGAAGCCGTAGAGACTACAACAACATTCACCAACTCTTCAACTTGCAAAGAAGTTTGTTCAGTAGATCAACAAGTAGAGGAAGATGCTCCTAAGAAATCATCTAGAGCATCATTCAACATATTTAAATCTTCCTTAAAGAAAGCATTATCATAAACACTAAAACATTCTAGAAAAAGATCTGACATGTTTCATGTCAGGTTCACCAAAATGTGAGATAAGCAAGATTTGTAGCTCACAAGTCTCTTTGTTCTCAAGATAATACCAAGGAGTGAACTACCCTTAACCACCTAAATGCTAATTAAATGAATAAATTGCAAAGAAACTATACATAGACTAAATATCACAAAAGACTACTTTAGGACCTGAGAGAGCAAGGTTCCTAAATTTTTGCATCTGAAGGAGGAGCTCTCAGCTATCAGACTACAACCTAGAATCAAGATGCCAATGCTGTGTGTTGGAGTCTGAAGGATGCACTAGCATCCTGAGCAACAAAGAACTCAAGGCTTGGATAGAAAGGCTAAAGACTTCACTATCTAGCACAAATCCAAGATTTGTTGAATAGAATGACAAGATAGGAAACATAAAATGAGAGAAAAAACAAGGGGACATAAAAAGAGTACTTACAAATAACCGATTGTTTGAATCCTCCCCCCAAGCTCCATTTTAGCAACCTGCACACAAGAAAAATGAGGAAAAGTATTGGGGTTGTTTTAAGGCTTACCATAGTCAAACCCCCATTTTGTTGTTCCCACCTCCACAGATAGCTAGATAGATAGAGAACATAATCGAAATGGAAATAAGGAAGTGGTGAAAACAATCCTCGCTTTAGGAGGAAAACCTGTGCCACCAAATAGTAGATGAACAAAGAGATTTAACCTATTTGCAAATAGATAATAGCAAGAGAACATTACCAATGGGCCTCAACCCCCTCTCAAACACATAGATGCACCATTAAATGCTTACTAGAGAGTGTTAGTTGTTGGAGGGATCTTAATCTGACAGAGCTCCACTTGTAAGAGATCTATTTCCAAGAGTAGAAGAAGTTGAGAAGTGAAGAGATATTGATAAGAGGACCGATTGAATGAAAGAGAGAACCCCCAAAAAATAGAGAAAAAGGGAGTTTAATTGCATGCAAGGGAAAAAAGAGTCATTACACCTAAGAGCCTAACTACAAAGGAACGTGTCAAAAGCCAAGATTCGAGATTACCCATTTCAAACTCAAAAAATGGATACATTGCTAGCATGCTACATAGACATCCACACATTGCACAAGCATCCAAAACATTAGTTTTCAAGAAACAAGACTTCAAACTGTTGTCACTTCACCATTGGACCACATGGAGTTGTAATCATAAAATTTGACCCATGAGGCTCTTATCATAAATGTGTTTAGGCATCATAAATGCTAGGTAAAGTGCTAAAATGTGAAATTTCCCTCAGGTGCAATTTTGTAACATTACAAATGCAAGTTATGAGAATATTCTTATTGATCACATAATAACTTTATAGTATTTTTTCAATATAAAGGATGTATGGTCAACTATTATTGATTTTGGTCAGTTGTAAATTTATCTTTTGTTAGTTAGGTTAGGTGAGTGATATGTGGGAGAGATGATGTGAAAATAGGGTCATTCTTTAGTTGTATGGTTGTGAACTAATGGAAATAGGGGTGTTCCACCTTCCAGGAAATGGAACTTTGGGACATATTTCACACTTGAGTCCATTAGGAAACCAAGTGAATCAATTGAGGGAAGAACTAGGGGTTTCCTTGTGTGATTAAATATGGGTTCACCATTAAATGAAGCTTCAAAGGAGAAATGAAAACTATATACACAAAACCCTAGAAAATTGAAACCATTAAATCAAATTAACAAACAACATGAAACAAAAAAGTACCTGGAAGAATGAAGAGGTCAAAAAAAGGTCTAAAAAACCTAGAAATTATTTTTCTAAGGTGTACTGGGATTGATACACCAAGCTGGTCAATTTAGTTCTACTATAGAATTCTAGGAATAATCTGGAATCTTTTGGTAATTGTTTAGAATCCACAGAAAACTAACAAAAGGGCTATACTAGGACTAATTTGAGTCATAAAGCAATATATGTTAGTACCCTTAAGTTGATAAATGTTTCCTTCAAACTTTTACCAGCAACAATCACTGTTCAAGATCCCTTCTAGATTTCACATCTTTCATTGTAAAAAAAATAAAAGTATATCCTTTACTACACATTTTTCCAACACTTAAAAGATTATGCCTTAAACCCTTAACATATTAGAAATCATCAATATTATGCTTTCCATCAAAACTTACTGAACCTATCCCACAAATTTGAGCACCAGTATCATCTCTGAATTTAACTAAGCCACCATCATAATTTTCAAGATTAAAAAACTTACTCTTATCACTATTCATGTGATGTGAACAACCACTATCAACAACCTAATAGTTCTTTTCCTATTTAGCATGAAGAGCAGAAATCACCATACTTTCACTCATTTTCAGAGCATTTTCTTTCACACGTCTTTCAGTATTAGCATAAGTTGATTCATATTTTATAGCCAAGAACAAGCATTCATTGTCATCAAAATCTTTGTAGTCAGATTCTTCATAAAAAATACTAGCATTCTCATTCACATAGCATGCTCTGTTGATCTTCTTTCCTTTTTTTTCATTGTTTAATCTATTTTGTTTGTTGCCCTTAGCTCTTTCTAGACATCTTGAAGCTTAATGACCAATTCCTCCACAACTAATGCATTTAAAAGGTAACTTAACCTCATAGTTATCAGAGCCCTTCTTCATCCTTCTCACAAAGTTAGCTTCTACCTCATCAAAATTTTATTCATCCATATCTTCACTAGTTGTAGACTTAAAAATAGTTTCTGATTTGGATCATTTGTTAAATTTGGTTTTCTCATTTCATATGATGTCAAAGTACCTAACAACTGATCTTTAGTATAAGTCTTTTAATCCACATATTCTTCAATAGCATATACCTTTTCACTATATGCATTAGGAAGAGTTTTGAGAATCTTCTTCACTATTTTGGGTTCATCCATTGTTGTACCAAGTCCTCACATTAAACCTATCAACTCATCCACTCTGAGTACATAGGATTTAATGTTCTCATTTTTAGACATGTGCAAGATCTCAAATTGTTCTTCCAAGTTTTGTAACTTTGCTTCTTTGAACTTTTCATTCCCTGCATGAGTTTTTTCTAATGCATCCAATAATTATTTAGCATTCTTTAGATTTGAAACTTTAATCAATTTGGACTGTGAAAGAATATTAATCAGAATATACTTTTCCTTTTTATTCACCTCATGTGCCTTGATTTCATCAGTTGAACTTGAACCATTAGCAGGAGCAGTATATGTAGTCTTGTAATCTTTGTCAACATTATATCCACAGTATTGCATATATCCTTCCATATTTATTCTCTAGATTCCATAATTAGTCCCATCAAACCTAGTACACTCAATAGTGATCTTGCTCACCATCCTAGATCTTGCTTAAGTGGTTAAGCTATTCTCTAAGGAACTTAGCTCCGATACCAATTGTTGATAAAGAAAACTAAGAGGGGGGATGAATTGGTTTTAGAAAAAATTTCCTTTACAACAATCACCAGCGAGTAATTCAATTACCATTCTCAAAAAATTTATTCTACTAATGTGATTAATCATTAAGTGTAAATGTAGAAGCTGAAAGAAGTAAAAAAAATATACACATAGCAACACCGAATTTACATGGAAAACCCAATGAGGGAAAAACTATAGTGAAGATTAGCTCACAATAGAGAGAATATCAAACCAAGTACAAAGGCTCACTACCAAAATAGAACTCACTATCAGGATTAGGACTCACTGTCCAATAAGGGTTAACCACTCGAAGGTATCACTACCACACAAATACAAAGAAGATAGAAGATATTTATTACAAAGAGAAGAAAATCTCATGCAAAGGATATTTCCACCACAGCTCACTCACACACTTTTAGATATGCTTGAATGATAGAGTACACCTTCAACTCACTACTTCTAGAAAACTAATAATTAGACTTTGCATTGATCTCAACCACACACTCTATTTCACATCAATCTTGTATCTATTCCTTTGCATGTGCATCTCTTTTCAACAATATTTCATTATGTATTTATACCATCTTCAACTTTGAAATATATCCAAAGTCGGCCACACACACCATTTGTAAATTCAAATTCAAATTAGGTCATCACTAGAACATTCTAAGGTGGAATTAGAATGAGAGTTGTTGACAACGATTTTACTCACAGTAAACAGATCGAATAAAATATCCACAAAAAAGATCGAAAAGAGCCTTTCCTTCTTGAAATATATGGAAAAAGGAAAACCTAAGGAAAAATTCTACATTCACAGAGCAAAGATTGAATTTCATTCAATCCCAATTCTTTGATAGCTAGGTCATGGTTGCACTAGGGTCGCTCTCCGGCAATGATGTGATAATTGTTGTTAATCTTAAAGAGACTATGGTTATTTCTAGCTTTGCTAAGAATTACAAAAATTTCACATAAAACTTCATTTCATCATCAAATAACATCATGAAATCAAAAGATTCAACATAATACTTCATGAGCAACACAAATTCTTTGCTATCACTTAAGTAAATATAGCATTAAGCATTCAAAAATTTCATGGAAAATAAAAGATTTTCAACGAAATTATTTCCATTCACTAATATTTTTTTGGAACATTTTAAAAAATATTAAATGCTAAAAATGAAGTTTCCTGCAGTTATTCCTCCGTAGTTAAGCGAAGAGATTGAATTGAAATAAACCGCTTTATATTTCACTAGATTGTTTCACAGCTACGTATAAAATGGTGCAAGCTTTTAAAGCGAGAGGGTTTCGCTTATGGATACCAAGTAGGTTCTATATGCACCCTTAAACGGCGTAGCATACAGTCTTGTTCGGCCGAACTTACAAAACCAACTACAAAAGATACTTAGATAGGTAGCTATCCATAAAGCTCTTATATCAATTAATGTCTACATGCATACAAAGTTTTATGCCGAAATGGTTCAGAAAATAGGAAAAAAGAACAAAACTTAAAAGAAGTTTTTTGCTCCTCTGACATCCACAAATTCCAAACTTAAAATAAAAATGTGGGAGGAGATGGCCTTTTATAGAAACAAGGCACCCAGAAGTTCAACTTAAAAGTTTATCCAGAGAATCAAAAACAACAAATTAAAATGTGTCACGTGGAATGTGCCAATTGTCATCAAGAACATTCTAGAATAAGTCAAAGCTTTGACTTTGTCCGCAACAACACTTTTCTTCATACTTCAGCACAATCACTTTATCTCCATCAAGGCTACCAGCTTCCTTTCAAAATATCGGAATGAGAAACACCTACCGGGACCAGGATCAACCTGCAGATTTAAAAAAATTAAAACAACAAATGAACTCCATTATATTTTTGGTATCCAGTATTTGGTTCTTTCTGTGTTCGCTTATGACTCAAGTTATGGAATCCTTCTTTCTTTAATGGGTACTCTCAGAAAGCCCTTAATACTTGATGTATGCGCTCTTTTGAAATTCTTTGTATCGCTCTCCAAGTGAACTTGAGCCTAGTATATTCTTCAGTTACTCGAAGTATGATGTCATTTTTCTATGCTTTGCTTGTTTCATATTTGACTATAACATTTTTGCACTATATTATTTCATCAATAACCTCTTGTGTCAACAATTGAACAAGATCTTTATTTATCATTTCTATCCATTCCTTGAAAGCTTTGGCTTCCTTTCCCTCCTATCCTAATGTTTGAGGATCAAAGCCTTGACGTGTCAATATTTCAATAAATTCTTGATTCTCGCTAATCATTCTTCTGCACTCAATAGTGACTCTTTCAAATCCTTTAATACATTGTATTATCATGTCACCTTCCCATTTCAGTTGTTTCTTCCATTTTCCTGGCAATGAGACTTCATGTCCTGATATTACATTATTTTGTATTAACTCTTGGATGTCTGACTGTATGAGAATTTCAATATTTCGCCTTTCATCTATGACCTTTTCTTGACGAAATTTACATTCATCTTCAAATATTTTCAATTTCTTTGAACAATGATATGCTTCCTTGTACTTTCTTATTGCATCTGTAATAAATTCATCTCCTTGCTTTACCCAGTATTCAAACCATTCTTCAAATATATTCATCTTATGACAAATTGTAGCAATGGCATCCACTTGCTCTTGTGACATCAGTACCGGATGTTGGGGCAGTTCAGTTTGTTCTTGACCAAATAAAGTCAATGACTTAATAAAGTGTTCCAAGGTAGCAACCCGTTCCTTCAATTCTTTTTTCTTTTGTTTATATTTTTGTACTCTGGCAACAGTAGCATTTAAATTTACTTTTATTTCATCTAATTCTTGTTGCCAAGATGAGTGTCCAAGATTAACACTTGTAATCTTATACTCCTTAGGCATTATCTCATGTCTATCTTTATCAATTGTCGGAGTGGCTATCTGAATAGTTTTATTTCCATCTGCATTCCTCTGTATGACATGCTTTGTCTTCACTCTACACCTAGGTTTAGGAGTAATTCTTGTATAAAATTGTTGAGATTTAGAGGTAATATTTCCACTTCCATTGGAGAAGCTAATTCCCTAATTAACCAATCGGGTGTATCATCATCTTGTTGTACCTTTGTAACCTTTTCTTGTCTCTGTTTATTGTTTGATTCAAGAACTTCCTCTCTTTGACTTGCCATATTTTCTAAAATGGGGATTTCTTTAGCAATATCTGGTATAGATTCAGGATTAACAGGGTCTGACACTGCCTCCTCTGTTTGGAGACTTATATTTTCTTGTCTATCCAGATTTTTTGATTCATCTCTCTAAACATTATCTTCTTCATTTACTACTACACCAGGATTCTCTTCATTTTCGGTTCCATCTCCTGCAAACTGTATAGCTTCTTCTTCTGGAATTTCAATTTCAATTTTAGTTTCAGCATGGCCTCTTTCTAATTCTTCAAAGACCTGCAAGTGTTCATTAACATTTTGTACATTCCCAAGAGAAGGTTGGGAATCAAGAGTATCTTCAACAACTCTTTCATCAAGAGGATTTGGCTCTACATTTTCCCTTGTTTCCATTTCAAGTACGCTAGGATTTCCTGCCTCTGAGGTGAGCGTTCCTTGAATAAATTCTTCTTCTTCAATATTTATGGGGTTAGAGCTCGTATCCTAAATTTCTTCTACCACTGGGTGTACCATGGGTTTGTCTTTAGAATTCTTTTCTTGCACTTTCTCCCACATAGCACCCCATTTATCTACTTGTTCCTTACTTTTGGCTTCATCTTCTTCAGAAATTTCCTCTAAAGCTACAGGAGTCCTGCCCAATGCTTGCTTCAAACTAGCCATATTAACAGAAGGGGGAGAGGTAAATAATGTTGCAGTTCTTTGAGATGCAGACCTAGTTTTTGTAACAACATTCCCCGTTGCTCATGTTCCTCCATCAATAGTTACTCTTGTTCTAGGTCTAGTTGTAGAGGAAGATGCACGTTTAGGTCTCGCTTTTGATTTATCTTTACATGTCTTTGCATCTTTCTGTTTATCTAATAATTTCATGGGAACTTCCTGTCTTATTGCTTCAGGGGTTCTTTCTTCAATTCTAATACCTGGACTAACCTTACTAGTATTTCTTTTCTTCTTGGTAGGCTCTCCACTTTCAAAAGCAGTTTCATCTCTTTTTTTTCTTCTTTTATCTTCTAAGAAGATGGGTTCAATTCCTCTTTCTCTCAAACTTTTGCAAAAATCATTAATCCAATGTTGAGTATACCTTAGGACTGGCCTAGTAAAGTCATCAATTGATGTCATGTCTTCATCATCAACACCTGAGTTTGGAATGGGTTCATCATATACCCTATCATCATTGTAAAATTGGTTCAACACCTGACCATCATCTTCTTCCAATTGGTCTGGGATGTCATAGAGCTTGAGCATTCGAGCAAATCCTAAAGTCATTTTTTCATACTTTCTTCTTCTTACCACATGCTCGTCTTCACAATTAAGCCAATAATCTTCTAAATGAGGCATATGAGCATGAAAGCCAACTATATTTTTAGCAATATTTCCTTCAATATCATAGTACACTCTCTGGAGTGGAAATTATTCAAAATGGTAGGTCCTTAGTTCTTCACACAAATCAGTTACTCTAATTGCACTGCACTTGTAATTTCCTATTGTGATGGGAAATTTAAAAGAGGCCTTTTTGCAAGAATGGCTAGAAAGAGCCTGGGATGGTTTTAACTATCTCACTAATTCCAACAAAATAATTTTATCTGTAGGATACCTAGGTAGCATGAATGGGTGTCCATCAAATCCCTCCACTCTAGTGTAGGAGTAAGTTGGGAACTGTATGTACTAGCCTCGCATAGGTCGAATGGCACTTTGTGCTTCCAGGGATAGTCTCTTAGATTTATCACCTTCCATTGTCCTCATCAATTTCATGGAGAACAAATCATTAACTTTTTTGTAATCATCTTTATACCCATGAACAGTGATTTGGGGTAAATGTGCATATATCAAACTATTGCCAACTTGCGTGCCCAGAGTACCAATATGTTTTAATCCTTGTTTACTGGCTCTCATAACACAGGACTAAATAACATATGATGACATGTAGAAGCATCTGGTTTTGGGGAATGTAGTAATCTATTCATGTAATCTGTCACTTATCAATTTTCCCCAATGCAACTCCACAAGACCTTCTATCATGCGAGATATCATCACGAACATCCAGGGTTCGAATTTGCTTGCATCTCTCAAGCTAGCTACTCTGCTCAGCACAATTATAATGCCTTGCATTTCTTGTTTAAACATAGACCTCTGAATTACCTTGGTTTGTAACTTGTGATTGGTTGTTGGCACCATTGGGTACTCATAATTTCTCTATTACGCTCCTCAACGCTCTGATATGCCTTGGCCTTGGCTTTCAAGTCGACATTGAACATCTGCGTGTAGGAGGGGAGACCAAATGTATACATGATTCCTTTTTGAGACAAGTCTGCATAAATTCTTCCCTCTTTCTCAACAATCCTTTTGGTTGGGTTGTAATAGTTTATGAATTGCATAACTAATTCAGGAGCTTCCATTGTTGGCGGAAACCCTCCTACAGGAAGTAACCCATTTGATACGGCATTTTTGGTACATTGGGTAGCATTTTCTTGCAACAACCGTGAACGGATTTCAATTTCGGAAGACCATCCCATGTGAGTATCTATAACCACTACATTAATTGGTATTGCTTGTGAACTGCAGTACTTGAATTCATCTTCTACTCTTGCATCAGAAGTGCTCATTTTGGATATAATGTGCTCTACAATTTTCAAAATATTTGTCTTGTGTGTGAGTTAGGGTTAAATTTAACCAAAGCTTACATTTCATAAAATTTTCAATTCATTTTTTGATTAAATTTAACAACTTAGAGAAAAATTAACTTTTCAATTTCAGAATGAGAAAATACCATTATCAAAATTTTCAAGCTCGAGAAACTCTTATCAAAGTATCGATTATTCGGAACATACCTGGTTTTGGTTTAAAATGGTGATTCTTCAGGATGCAACTTCAAAACCCTTGGTAGCTGCAACTTAGTTTCTCGAAATTTTACCTCTATGCATGCCAATGTCACTTTGTTGATTCAATGTCTTTAGAAAATTGCAATATATGATGTAAAGTGGAGTGTTGTAAAGCAACTAGATGTAAAAAGGTGGTACCAGAATATATATATAGTTGACACCTTCATTAATTACCTTTTATTTGCATTAATTCCTAGGAGAATAAAGGTCTTGATCATTCACAGTTATGGTTCAAAATCCATGAACACCTAGATTTTATGTTGGCTCACTATTTGAGGAAGAAAGATGACATGAGTGATTATACATGGCAATTAGATATCCGTTAATTCTTTGCAAAGTTATATGCCATTAAAGATATGTGATTAGTTAATGATCCTTTAGGGTTGAAACTTTTGGTATTTCTTTTCTTGAAAGGATCAAACAACACCAAGATCTAGGAAATACAACAAAGGGAAAGAGAAAAGCTGAAACAATGAGAAAGGTAGAAAGCGAAACTAAAAATAAACTTGACAAAATTACAAAGCAAACTTTCTGGTTTCTAACTTTTACATCAAAGAAACAATAAAACACAGGACTCATTAAAGAGGAGATTACTAGGATTAGAAAATTTGATCAATGAAATATCAGTGAGCTACAATCTTTTGAAGATACAAAACTCTTTTGACTCAATGTGGGATTCACAAGTTCTGGTTTTTGGTAATAGACTAAACATTAAGAACATACTAAAACACTAAAACTATAGGAAAACAAAGGTTATAATACAAAGAGGCAGTGAAAATGAGAGAAAAAAATGAGCAATGGCTAAGTATGAAAACAATGTCCGAAGCACAAAAACAAAACAAAAAAAAAGGAAAAGAAAAGAAAAAAAGGGGTCCACATTTTTCCAAGGGTTAAAATGGGACATGTTGTGAGACCACACAACAACTAGCAACCAAAAAAACTAAACAAAACAATAGAAATTCAATTCCATATCTAAAATCAATGTTCCAACTTTCTTTCATCAATGTTCCAACTTTCTTTAGCATTCTAATTATAAATCATGGGATCCTTATTCCATTTTCAAATTTTACTTTAGTTAACATGAAAAATTAAGTATTATTGAGCTCACGTGCATGCAATTGATTATTTCCACTACAGTAAACTTAGAAATAGCAACTGTTTGCATTGATCCACATAATATGACAATTCCTTTTAAGCCAAACTTGGATAGAGGCTTGCTGCTAGTCAATCATCCATAATCCTGACAAGGTTATCTCTGCAATTCCCCCAAACATAGCTCTATTATTGGTCAGACGTACATAGCCTTGATAGAGTTATTTGGATAACCTAAAGAGTCGATATCACATTTTTTTTATTTTTAGAATATAGGAATGATAAATCTTTTTCACTTTTGATATTGCAATAATAGTTCTTTTATCAACTTGCAAGCATTGAAGCACCACTATTAGGTTGGGAATTATAGTAGTAGCAAAGGTAGTCTTTTGATTCTTCAATTAATGCAAACAACTGTTATCCCAAATTTTAGTAGAATGATTTAACTATATTTGTTTGTAGCTCAACATCAACTGAATAATTCATGCTAATCAGAGTACATAAAATTGAACAATTCTCAAACAATTTGTAAATGGAAAACTATTTCGGGTCAAAATAGAGATTAAATTTCTGGAGTTGACATTCTATTGACTTGTAAACCTTCAATGGTTTCCAATTAATGTAAATTAAAATGACACAACACCCAAAAAACAAACAAACAAAACAAAAGAAAACCAAAATAAAAGAAACTATTTAGAAAAAAAACTGTTTACAAAAACAATAAAACTATTTACAAAAAAAAAACTATTTGTCTATGACTGGAAATAATGCTTTAGAAACTTCCCATTCACAAGCAATGTGATATCTTTTCCAATCAAATACTTTAATCTATAAGTGCTATCACCCAAGATTTCAGAAATTTGGTATGGACCTGTCCATAATCTATCAAACTTGCCATGTTCACTTTTACGTTCATGAGCTTTATTCCAATATAGGACCAAATAGGATATTTTGAAAGTCTTTAATTTGGCATGCATATCAAACCATATTTTCACTATGGATTTATGTTTAGTAAAATGATCTATGGCTTGTGTATGTTTCTCATCTAAATGCATCAATTACAACATTTGAGCTTCTATTTGATCATCTAATCCAATATATTCTTGTGCAAACTACCAGGTAGGGATTTTTAAGTTTATTGGTAGTATAGGATCTACCCCATAGACTAAATGATAAGAAGAATTCTCTAATGCAAATTTCATCCCAGTACGGTCTACCTTATGGGTGAACCTTAACAAAGAATGCCATTCCCTAGGGTTCTTTTCAATCAATTTTCTAATTATATCCAACAAATTCTTATTTGATGATTCAACTAATCCATTTCCCTATGGATAATAATTAGATGAAAATTTTAATGTTATGCCATATTCAAATGCCCAATTAGAAAATTTCAATGAAGCAAAAGCAGGGCCATTATCACATACCAATGTGTATGGTGTTCCAAACTTGGTGATAATCTTTTCTTCCAAAAAAATTATGACCATGTCGGTAGTGCATCAAGTACAATAGTTTGTAGTAGTCAATATGAATCTATGACCAGAAGAAGATGGAGGATTGATATTTCCAATAAATTCCAATCCCCATTGTGAAAAGGGATGCATCTCCATCACTGGCGGTAGTAGTTGAGCATTAAATCTTCCTTTATTTGACACTGTCTAACATGTCTAATAGTGTTTAACATGTTCATAAGTATCTTTAAATATCATGGGCCAGTAGTAGCCCACTCTTAAAATGAGGTGTGCAATAGCTAAAGGTGCTCCATGAGTTGTTCCAAATCTATCATGTAGTTCCTGCAACACTTTATCAGCTTCTATTCTATTTAAACATCTTAAATAGATTCCTTCATGATTTCTTTTAAATAGAACCCATCCCTTAACCATGTAACTCTATGAATTTATCTTAATGGATCTTATTTGATTCCTTTTCATATGATCAGGGCAAGTGTGGCTAACCAAATAATGTCAAATGTCTGAATACCAATCTTCTTGATATTTTTCATCCAATGTGTATTGTTGACTTGAGATTTGGGGATCTATTTCTGCAAATGATTTAACTAAAGCTTGTCCCTGGACCAACCTCATGGGTATGATGTATAAATCATATTCTTGTAAAATGGTGACCCATTTAGCTCTCTTTTCTCTGAACTCACTCTGTGTTAACAACATTTTGACAGCTGAATCTGGGACAATGGCTTTAACTATATTCCTGAGGATATAATGTCTGAACTTGCATACAACTTTGACCAAAATAAAGGCTTGTTTTTCAACATCTATGTATCTCAACTCTGCTTCCTTGAATGGAGTGCTCATAAAACCATTTTTTTTCTTCTTTATTTTCGCCTTTCTGTGTTAATACTGCTACACAAGTGTGACCAGAAGTGAATGAGTAAATATAAAAAGGTTTAATATAATCTGGACTTACCAGTATTGGTGCTTCTATGATTGTAGTCTTTATAGTCTTGAAGGCGATCTTAGCTTCATTTTTCCACTCTATTTTGGCATATTTCTTTAGCATATCATTGAGTGGCTTCACTATTTCAGTGAATCCTATAATAAATTTCTGAACAAAGTTATTCTTACCAAAATATGACTTCAATTCTTTTCTACTTCCCGGGGGCTGTAATTTGAGTAATGTGTTTACTCTATCTGGGTTGATTGCAATACCATGTTCATAAATGATATGTCCCGGTAAATTTCCTTTAGTCACCCTGAAAATACATTTTTTAGGATTTAGGGAAACTCCATAAGTTTCGCACTTCTGTAATATCAATTTGAGATCTCAAACATGATCTCTTCTTTCTTTAGAAAATACTATAAGGTCATTCATGTAAATAATGATGCATTTTCCTATAAATTCACAAAAAGTATAATCCATGGCTCTCTGGAATGTAGCTCCAACATTTATCAATCCAAATGGCATCATTCTGTAAGCAAACGTTCCCCACATAGTGGTGAAATTTGTTTTCATTTGATCTTACCTCACTACCATTACTTGATTATATCCAAAAAATCCATCCAAAAAGGACATCATTTGTGAACCATTAACTATCTATAACACTTCTCCGAGTGACGGTAGTGGATGATTGTCTTTTTCAGATGCTCTATTGAGATTCCGAAAATCTACACAGAATCGTATATCTCCATTATTTTTCCTTACAGGGACTAAATTTTCCACTCAAGTAGAATGTTTGATTGGAAAAATTATCTTGGCTGACAACAATTTTTGAACTTCCTTTTGAATTCAAGGCTCTAAGAGTGCATTCATTGGACATTGTTTGTGTCAGAAAGGTTTCACATCAGTCTTCAATGGTAAAGGATGTGTTATGATGGAAGTGTCATACATCTTCAAGTCTTCATATGTCCATGCTATGACTTTCTAGTAATCTTTAAGTTCCTGAGCAATATTTCTCTTCTTTTCTTCAATACAAACCTTCCCTATGAGTACATTTTTAGGATATTCTTTAGTATGCAAGCTATATAACTTAGATAGTCCTCCGTCACTTTGAGGTAAATCTTTCTATCTAACTATCTAGTCAATATCGAACAATTATTCTAACTCAATTATTCCTTTAGGGATATTATTATCTCTGGCTAGAGTCAATTCTTCATCTTGAATTTCGCTATCAGGGTGATCTATCTCTTCAATGATTTGTGCTTCAAAAATACCAGAATTAGTAATGAATTCCAATATGTTCTCGTCATCTTCAAACACTTGTAAATTATTGACATTATCAGGAACCAAGGGTAATTGTACCAATTCAACTATGAATCTTTTCAACTATGAGGTCTCTAAAGGTTCCAAAGTACTAGTAGCAGTAGCTAGAGCATTGGCTCTCTAATTGAATCTTCTAGGGATATGAGTAATATTAAATACATCAAAATATTCAATTAAATCCCATACTCTATGTCGATAATTGGATAATATTTTGTAGTGGAAAATATATTGCTTTTAGACTCTTTTAACTACCAATTATAAATCACCACACTTTAAAGATTCTAACTTTCTTCTTGATTGCTAGGATCAAGCCATGTATAAGAGCTTCATATTCTACCACATTGTTAGTACATTGAAATTGCAATCGATATGCAGCAAGGAAGGACTTACCTTGCAGGTTGATAAGTTCCACTCCAATTCCAGTTCCTTGTTTTAATTTTGATCCATCAAATTTGAGAATCAAAACTTGATCATTTGTATTCAATATTTTACCATTTTTTGACATCATCATACAAATATTTTCATTTTGTATGTTTTGATATTTATTTTTACACATTTTCAGCTCAGTTCTTTTGACATCATCATGTTCTAGACAATATCGACTCTCAATTCTATAGATTATCTCCAGAAACATCATACAACTATTTTCTGAATGTGCAACATTATGCAATTTGCACTAGTCCTGCAACATCAAAAAATTTAGTGAAATTTTACTTTTACTACTCTCCTGAGCTTTTGTAATAATATTATTTTGAAATTTATCATAAGGACTATTCTCCTCAGAAGAAGAATCACAATTTTATTCGATTAAAACATTAGTTCTAGGAGATAGTTCATTAGATTTCCTAGCATCACAAGTGAAAACCTCCTCAATTTTAACTCCTGAACTATGTATTTTGTAAACTCCTGGTTCTACATTGATATATAGAACTTCATTTTTCTGATTATAATCTATGATCATGTATTTCATACGAGGTTCTCTTTCAATCCTAATTTGATTAGGCACTCCTTTACATGGTAACCACATGTGTGAGAAGTCAATAGCCATGTATCCATTTAATTTTTTAGACCAGTTTCTACTTAAAACCATACCATAGGTATCAGGTATCTCAACAACTTGAATGTCAATATAATATTGGATTCTGGGATCAGAAGCCAATTGCATGTGAATATTAGTCAACTCTCCTACTATGTTTACCTCTATCTTGACAAGTTGAGTGACTATCTTTAAATAATTTGCAGGAGTTAACCCCAATGTTTGACATATGAATAATGACATCACGTTAGTAGAAGCTCTAAAGTCTACTAAGAAATTATGAAGATTCTTACCAAATATTCTGAAAGTGAGCAAAAATGGAGGGGACTCTAGTTTTCCTTTAGAAAATGCTACTTGTGTGTTTGCTATGGGAACAATGTTCTTATCTTTTTCTTTAGCTTGACTATCTTTCACTTGAATGTCCTTATATTTTATTTCTTTGGGAAAATATTCTAAAGTGTTTAAGAAGGATTTCTTGATCATAGGTGTCTTAAGCAATTATGATAGAGAAAGGCTAATCTTTACTTTCTTTATTTCTTCTACTAAATAATTAGTCAAAATTTATTGATTAGTGAGATCTATCTTTTCACGTTTTGAAACATTTGATGAATTGTAGTGAGAGGTCACTTGGGTAACCTAAGATTATTGCTTGATTTGTCATCAGGTGGACTGTTAAAGTTATCAAGTGGGATGGATGTTGTTAAACGACCATTGAATCTACCTCCACTATTAGCATTATTCCTCATGTTGTAATTATGTCCCTTCTGATACTGTTGAAAGAATGTATTTCATCCATTTCTTCTTGAGGATCGCTTTCATCCTGATAAGGAAAAGTCTATGTCTCCAAAGTCATAGTTGAATTATCACCTTCATATTGATGAGCATGACTTGTGATAGTTGAAGGTAATTTGAAACATTCATAACTTTCCAGGACTAAAGCAGAGTCATATCCTACTAGAACTAATTCATTTCCTTTAGGAGCTCATGAGAATCACAATGTCAATGTTCATTATAATGAGTAGCAGTAAGGAAAATATCTGAAGCGATTTTAAATTGTGAACAATCCACTTTAGAATGAACATTTGTATTATGAATTCTACACCAATTGTTCATTGCAAGGTCAGCTAAGTTCACTTTTGATGTAAAATTTTCATCAGTTGAATCAGGATTGTCTAAAGGTGTCGATACTCCCCCATTATTAGGATGTGTATTCCATGGTCTAGATGGCTTGGGAGCATTATACATTCAATTTTTAGAATTCTGATTATTATTTTGAGAATAGAAATTTTGATTTCTTAATTGTGTAACCTCTGTTGTCAATCTTTTGAGTTGAGATGCAACTTCTTTCATGTCTTCCTTTTCCTCAAAATTTTTGATATTTTGATTTTCTTGAGTTTGTGAGAAAAAATCATTTCCATTAGGACGTAACTTTGTAATAGCTGGACTAGGGTGAGGGACTAAATCTTGACTCTTTCCTGGTTGAAAGAAGGTATTTTGAGGAAATGTCCCATTCTGAACCACTACAGGATAAACATTAGGAGTCATGGGATGAACTATAGGGACTCCATTTGCATTCGGGGTAGGGTAAATATTCAATCTATTTCCACCATTCATGAATGATCCATTTCCAAGATGTTTCATTTCTAAATTTACACTTATGAGTTCAACATAGGATTTTGGTAGAGTAGTGGAAGGATTAGCTCTTCACTTCACAAACATAGCAGTTAAAGGGTCTATTGTTGTATAGTAAACTGTGATAACAAACAAATTATCCACTACATAAGGTGCTTGTACCCTAGAATAATCCATTTGAAATTTTTCATTAAAAGTAGTTATCGGTTCTCCTTTGAACCTCTTGATTTGAGTGAAGTGATGATATAAAAAGGTAGGATTAGTCAGTGTTCTAAACCTAGCTAAAAATTGAGTTTCCATCTCTTGCCATGATCTCATGGAATTATGAGAAAAATTGATATACCATTGGTAAACTTCATCACTCAAACTATATGGGAAAAATCGACACACAACATCTTCATGTTGAATTATTGCTTGAAAACATGTATCTTTGAATATAATGATATGTTCTTCAACATCTTTGTGGAAATAATACTTAGGACACAACTTGTTAGGATTTTTTGGTAAATCGTTATATATGGAAAATTGAATCGGTGACTCCACATTAAAGAATTCCATCACTACATGAGGTGATGGTGTAAAAATGGTTGGAATCTTTGGACTTGCACTTAAACTTGCAGAATTTTGAGGTCTAGACGATGTTTGACCACTAAGCTCAACTAAGCTCACCCAAGGATCACTAGACCGAGATCTAGTGGTTCTATAGAAATCTAGTTTAAACCCTAACAAAACCAAAAATAACAAAAATAGGCCTTCCTTCTACTGCAAGTTCCTATTGAAAATGGTTTTACTCATAGTAAACAGATCAAATAAAATATCCATAGACAAGATCGTGAAGAGCCTATCCTTCTTGAAAGATATGGAACCAAGACAACCTAAGGGAAAATTCTGCATTCATGGAGCAAGATTGAATTTCATTCAATCCCCAAGTCTTTATTAAAGTAAGGTCATGGATTTGCATTAGAATTAAGCTCTCCGATAATGATGTGATATTGTTGTTAATCTCAAAGGGACTATAGTTATTTCTAGATTTGCTAAGAATTATAAACACTTCACATAAAATTTCACTTCATTCATCGAATAACATCATACAATCAAAAGATTCAACATAATATTTCATGAACATCACAAATTATTTGCTATCACTTAACTAGATTTAGCATTAAGCATTCAACAACTTCATGGAAAATAAAATATTTTCAACAAAATTCCTTCCATCCACTTTTTTTTTGGAACATTTTCAAAAATATTAAACATTTATTCTAAAACATAACATAAAAATACTGAAAAATAAAAGTTTCTCTCGGTTATTCTCCATGGATGAACCAAAGAATTAATTGAAACAGAGAAAACCACTTTATATTTCACCAGATTGCTTCACAACTATGTATAAAATGGTGCAAGATTTTAAAGATAGAGGGTTTTATTTATGGACACTTAGTAGGTTTTGTATGCACCCTTAAACGACACAACATAAATTCTTGTTCGACTGAACTTCCAAAACCAGCTACACAATATACTTATATAGGTAACTATCCATAAAGCTTTGATATCAATTAATTTCTATGTGCATACAAAGTTTTATGCTAAAATAGTTGAAAATAGGAAAAAGAAAAATTAAATGAAGTTTTTGCTCCTCAATATCGACAAATTCCAAACTTAAAATAAAATGTGGGAGATGGTCTTTTATATAAACAAGGCACCCAAAAGTTCAACTTAAAAGTTTATCCAGAGAATCAAAAACAACAAATTAAAATGTGTCATGTGACATGTGCCAACTATCATCAAGAACATTCTAGAATAAATTTAAGCTTTGACTTTATCCAATAATACTTCCCTTCACACTTCAACATGAACACTTTGTATCCATCAATGCTACCAGCTTCCTTTTCAAAACACTAGAATGAGAAACATCTATCAGGACCAGGATCAACCTACAAATTTAAAATTAAAACAACAAATGAACTTCATTATATTTCTGGTATCTGACATCCGGTTCTTTCCATTTTCTCTTATGACTTGGTCTCCAAGATTCTTCTTTCTTTAATTGATACTCTTAGAAAGCCCTTAATACTTGATGTATGCGCTCTTTTGAAATTCTTTGTATTCCTCTCCAAGTGAGCTTAAGACTGGTATATTCTTCAGTTACTCGAAGTATGATGTCATTTTTATGTGCTTTGTTTGCTTCATATTTGACTATAACATTTTTGCACTATATTATTTCATTAATAACCTCTCACGTCAGCAATTGAACATGATATTTATTTATCCTTTCTATCCATTCCTTGAAAGCTTTAGCTTCCTTTCCCTCCTATCCTAATGTTTGAGGATCAAAACCTTGATGTGTCAATATTTCAATAAATTCTTGATTTTCACTAATCAATCTTCTACACTCAACAGCGACTCTTTCAAATCCTTCAATACATTGTATTATCATGTCACCTTCCCATTTCAGTTGTTTATTCAATTTTCTTGGCAATGAGATTTCATGTCTAGATAATACATTATTTTGTATTAACTCTTGGATATCTGGCTATATGAGAATTTCAAGGTTTCGCCTTTATCGATGACCTGCTCCTGGCGAAATTTACATTCATCTTCAAATATTTTCAATTTATCTGAATGATGATATGCTTCCTTGTACTTTCTTATTGTGTCTGTAATAAATTCATCTCCATACTTTACCCAATATTCAATCCATTCTTCAAATATATTCATCTTATGATGAACTGCAACAATGGCATCCACTTGATCTTGTGACATCAACATCAGATGTTGGGGTAGTTTAGCTTGTTCTCGACTAGATAAAGTCAATGACTTAATAAAGTGTTCCAAGGTAGCAATTCGTTCCTTCAATTCTCTTTTCTTTTATTTATATTTTTGTACTCTAGCAACAATAACATTTAAATTTACTTTTATTTCCTCCAATTCTTGCTGCCAAGATGAGTGTCCAAGATTAACACTTGTAATCTTATACTCCTTAGGCGTTATTTCATGTATGTCCTTATCAATTGTTGGAGTGGCTATCTGAATAGTTCTATTTCCATTGGCATTCCTCTGTATGACATGCTTTGTCTTCGCTTTGTGCCTAGGTTTAGGAGTACTTCTTGTATAAAATTATTGAGATTCAGAGGCAATATTTCCACTTTCATTGGAGAAGCTAATTCCCTGATTAACCAATTAGGTGCATCATCATCTTTTTGTACCTCTGTAACCTTTCCTTGTCCCTATTTATTTCTTGTTTCAGGAACTTTTTCTCTTTGACTTGCCACATGTTCTAAAATGGGGATTTCTTTAGCAATATCTGGTATAGATTCAAGATTAATAGGGTCTAACACTATCTCCTCCATTTGGAGACATATATTTTCCTGTCTATCTAGATTTTCTAATTCATATCTTTGAACATTATCTTCTTCATTTACTACTACATAAGGATTCTCTTCATTTTCAATTCCATCTCCTACAAACTATGTAGCTTCTTCTTTTGGAATTTTAGTTTCAATTTCAATTTCAGCATGGCCTTTCTTTGATTATTCAAAGACCTGTGAGTGTTCATTAACATTTTTCACATTCCCAAGAGAAGGCTAGGAATTGAGAGTATCTTCAACAACTCTTTCATCAATAGGTTTATGTTCTGTAGTTTCCCCTGTTTCCATTTCAAGTACGCTAGGGTTTCTTGCCTCTGAGGCGAGCGTTCCTTGAATAAACTCTTTTCTTCAACATTTATGGGGTTAGAGCTCATATCCTAAATTTCTTCTATCATCAATTGTACCATTGGTTTTTATTTATAATTCTTTTCTTGCACTCTCTCCCATATAGCTCCCCATTTATTTACCTGTTCTTTAATTTTGGCTTCATCTTCTTCAGAAATTTCCTCTAAAGCTATAGGAGTCTAACCCAGTTCTTGCTTCATACTAGCCATATTAACAGAAGGGGGGGAGGTAAATAATGTTGCAGCCCTCTGAGATGCAGACCTGGTTTTCATACCAACATTCCTTGTTGCTCCTATTCCTTCATCAATAGTTACTCTTGTTCTAGGTCTAGCTGTAGAGGAAGATGAACC
This sequence comes from Sequoia sempervirens, assembly GCA_007258455.2. NCBI lineage: Eukaryota > Viridiplantae > Streptophyta > Pinopsida > Cupressales > Cupressaceae > Sequoia > Sequoia sempervirens. The sequence goes on from VDFB02122661.1 coordinate 58,462, forward strand.
TTTAGGTCTCGCTTTTGATTTATCTTTTACATGTCTCTACATCTTTCTGTTTATCAGATGGTTTTATGGGAACTTCTTGTCTTATTGCTTTAGGGATTCTTTCTTCAATTATAACACCTGGAGTAGCCTTACTAGTCTTTCTTTTCTTCTTGGTAGGCTCTCCACTTTCAAAAGTAGTTTCATCTCTTTGTTTTCTTCTTTTATCTTATGAGAAGATGGGTTCAATTCCTCTTTCTCTCAAACTTTTGCAAAAATCATTAATCCAGTGTTGAGTATACCTTAGGACTGGCCTAGTAAAGTCATCAATCAATGTCATGTCTTCATCATCAACACCTGGGTCTAGAATAGGTTCATCATATACCTTGTCATCATTATAAAACTAAATCAACACCTGACCATCATCTTCTTCCAATTGGTCTAGGATGTCATAAATCTTGAGCATTCGAGAAAATCCTAAAGTCATTCTTTCATACTTTCTTCTTCTTACCACATGCTCATCTTCACAGTTAAGCCAATAATCTTCTAAATGAGGCACATGAGCATGAAAACGAGCTATATTTTTAGCAATATTTCCTTCAATATCATAATACACTCTCTGGAGTGGAAATTCTTCAAAATTGTATGTCCTCGGCTCTTCTTCACACAAGTCAGTTACTCTAATTGCACTGCACTTATAATTTCCTATTGTGATGGGAAATTTAAAAGAGGCCTTTTTGCGAGCATGGCTATAAAGAGCCTATGATGGTTTTAACTATCTCACTAATTATAATAAAATAATTTTGTCTGTAGGATACCTAGACAGTATGAATGGGTGTCCATCAAATCCCTCCACT
>VDFB02122662.1:0-23416 GCA_007258455.2 Sequoia sempervirens
TTTTGCACAAGTGGAAAAATAGAAGATTATAAAAAAAAATAAAAAAAATGAGTGCGCCAGATATTGGAGTCCTTGATCCAACAAAATAAAATAAAAAATTCAATACATATAGTAAAAGTTATGCATTATACGGTCGTGTTATGTCTGAATTGTAATTGATTTGACTTTAAAACTTGATTAAAGAAAAAATATTCAATAAAAAACTATCTAACCAAGTGGAAGCACTAGATATCAGAGTTATAAATCTGAATTTGAAGAGTGCGGTGCATCTTTCAAGGAAAAAAGTTATAAGCTATCACGGTGTCGTCACTTTTAAAAATGTCATTTTGAAAAAACCAATTTTCATTGGAGATGGAAAAAGAAGTGCATTAAGATTCCAAAAATTGAAAAAATATTGCAGAATCTCGACAAATATAATAAGACTCTAGTTGCATCATCTTCACATTCCTTATGGTTTAGTCGCTATAGGTGCTTGAATGTGGAGATTGTGTTAAAAAAAAATATCAGTGTCCAGTTTGGCCAAAAATTGTAAACCACTATTGTGGGATCACCCTGATGCATTAAATCAATATGGAATCATACCATTTGATCAACTTTCATTATAATATTTAAAATATGCAATGAAATTGTGTGAATTATAAAGAAAGATTACTTTGCATCACTTCAAAATGAACCAAACAATAGGTTACCATCATGTTGATCAAAGGGGAAGTCATGGAGAAGAAGAGAAATGCAATGCAAAATATAGTTCTTTCACTAATTAAGACTCCAAGGAAGCCTGCTTACAGGTCATGTTCCTTAGCAACCTTTTCTTCTTGGAAATCTTACTCTACTAGATATGTCTTTCAATCTTCTTAATGAACCCATTTCAGTCAAGAAAAACATGAATGTAGGACAATCATGAAAGGCATCCTTTGAGAAGATTTTATTGGTAATCATGCCAAGGGTAGTTAATGCCATGCAAGAAAAAACTTAATTTTATAATAACAATGATCAATTGGAATATGGTAGAGTGCAATGAGACTCGTGACATAGTTCACAGTCAAGGTAGTGATCTTCAATTATGATAGTTCTAATCTAATGCATAATGAAATATTTGAAAGATGTTCAAGAAGCAATGACAATGACCTTGAAATTTCAATGGACATTCATTTTGAGTTAAGAGTTGTATTAGTAAAGACAAGAAAAGGTAGTATCAGTCATCATCAAGGGCAGTGTCATGATGACTATCAAGAAAATGTAGTGACGGTCATCCATCATGATATGAGAAGTAGTGAAGTTTTGTTTTTTTGTTCATACATTATACTCTCGGATGCATACATAGTGATGACCAAAACATAGCATGCATGATAATGCTATGGAAAAGAATAGTTACTTTAACTACCAACAATATCAGTGGAGTACCATTATAACTCATTTTGGACAGACTTGTAGAGAAGTTCATACCTTGATGATTAATAAAGTTAAGTTGTTTTACCTTCTCATTTTTCTGCTATATTCTATGCATTTTAATTGATTGATACAACTACTTGTGGAGTTATTTATTTCCTTATGGTTTTGTCTTAGTGTTAGCATCTTTAAATAGAAAATTATGTAATTTGCAGGTCATAGGTGTTTTTAAAAGAAAAATTTTCTAGCTATGAAAGTATCTTTCCTTAGAGGAGTTTAGGCTTTAAGACCTTATGAAATGTTTATGCAAAAACAAATGGAAATGAGTTGTGTATGTGAAGCTTATCATTTATTGAACTATGTATGTGAGTTGTTTTACAAGTCCTAGTTAACATTTAGGTGCATCACCATAGGGGTTTAGTTTTCTTTTTATGTTTCTTTCTCCCCTTTATCCAACAAGAAATATATTAGGTGACACTTAGGAGCCAGCCTTATCTGCAGGTCCACTCCAAGATTACAGGACCCACAACCTAGGAGTGTTCCCATGTTGTTCCAAATTGCTAAGCTCTACAACTTAGCAGTGGTGCAGATTTGAGAGTATAATAGTGCCATAAACCTTGTAAATCACAATATTGTATTTATTCCTTTCATTATTTGTTATTAGTAATTACCCATAAGGAGTTGTACAAGTTTCACTAGAAGTGGTAAATATTATTTACTATCTACGGTTAGTTTTGGAGTTACTGGTGGTAATTATAGAGTGACTTTTATTGCTGGTAAATGTAAAAAATTATGGTAAAAGAGGTTAGGAATTTGCTCTTGGAGAATTAGTTAGTTTTGGCATGTATGACACACGTCATAATGTTTGGTGGGTACATGTAAAGAATCTATGAGAGTTGCAAGTTGTCATAATATTCTATGACACTATGACGCATATGATGGATATAGTTGTTCTATATTTGCTCTATTTAGCCCCATGCCCCCATCTTGGGTTGCATGCATGTTGGAAGTATCTATGATGGTTATGATGTGTCATAAGATGTTGTAAGTTGCCATGCATGGATATGGGCACCCAACTTTGGAAGGGTCATTTTGACACTTGTACATTGCATGTTGATGCCACTTTGATGCTTGCATGTGGGAGAAAGAAAGTGGATGCCTAGGCCTTGTTGGAGACATTTTCTATAAGTATTTTCCATGCATTTGATGCTTCATAATAGTTGTACAGGTACCTAGGTTCTACCGGAGTGAAGGTTGAAAGACAGAGCAAGTGAATGTATTTGTAATCTCTTTTTTTGAAGATAATACAACTTGGCCTCTTTTCTTGGCAGATTTTTTTTACATGAAAGAGTTTTTTCCATGTTAAATACTATGTTGTGTGCTTCATTCTACTTTTGGTATAATTCTGTATTGTGGGTTTATATTTTATGTTACAACCTCCATTGATAATACACACTTGAAGATTGTAGAAATTTATCTTAAATTAGATTTCCATTGAAGTAGTGTTGATTTCATTTTTAACATTTGGTATCAAAGCCTATCTAGCTTTGAATCTTGGGTGATAGTGTGGAAGCTGTAGCTGCAATGGGATATTTGGTTGTATTTGTTTTGCATATCTTATGTTGAAATTATGGTTGCATCCACTATTGCATCAACCTCTTGCTTGGACATTGAAAAGATCAACAACACAAGTTATGAGTTGTGGAAGCTAAAAATGAAGGATTTCTTGGAAGAAAGAAACCAATAGTTGGTTGTTAAAGGGGAGAAAAAACCTAATGATGTCTCTCAAGACAAGTGGGATAGATTGGATAAAAAGGCACAGGGTACAATCTAGTTGTGTCTTTCTAACTCTGTCTTGTTGAATGTTGCAAAAGAAGAGAATGCACATAAATTGTGGAATCATTTGGGTGAGATCTACCAAGCCAAGAGTATGGTAAATAAAATTTATTTAAAATGAAAGTTATTTTCTTTGAAAATGAAAGAGGGTGAGTTGCTTGTAAAGCATTTAAATTATTTTAACTTGTTGATGAGTCAGCTTGCTTTAGTAGATGTTGAAGTAGATGAGGAAGATAAATGTATATTTCTTCTTTGTTCTTTACCTGAGTCATGGGAGAATTTTATTCTTTCTATCACTGCTAACCTCACAAATCCAAAGGTGGATGCCACATTGTTGTAGTTTTACTGGAACAGGAACTGAGGAAGAAGAGTATGGATAGTTCAGGGGATGCTCTCAGTGTCAGGGAAGGTTTAAGGAAAGGGGATTGAAAGGAGATCAGAAAGGGGCTAATGACAATTTCAAGGGCTATTCTAAGACTCCTGGAAAGAAGAAAAAAGTTAAGTGTTAGAACTATGGTAAAGGGGACACATGTAAAGAAAGAGTAAAGAAACCACAAGAGGGAGAATGATTCTGATAAGTCCTTGAATGTAGGTGAAGATGTTTTAATTTTTGCTTGTAATGTTGTTTCTAATGATCATTGGTTGGTTGACTCAAGATGCTTGTTCCATATGACCCGCATAAAGAATGGTTCTCCACATATGATAAATATGACGGAGGTAATATATACCTTGGAGATAACTCTTCATATCTAATTTTTGGGAAAGGCAAGGTATTGTTGTGTTTTAGCAACGGGAGGATTAAAACGCTCCCTAAAGTTTATCATGTTCCTGGATTAGCGAGAAATTTGACTTATGTTTCAAAGCTGAATGATTTGGGAATGCATGTAACTTTTGACAAGCATGGCTATAGATTACTGATAGGAACCTTGGTGGTAGTGAAGGGGAAGAGATTGGGAAACCTATTCAAGCTTGAAGCCACTATAGTTTCTAATGCCTCCTATGTATCTAAGGCTAGTAGTAAAAAATGCATGTATGTTGTGGCACCATAGATTGGGCCACATAAGTAATGATGTATTAAAAAATATTAAGAATACAAATTTGTTGGACGGTTTCTCCTATTATGACGGGGACTTTGATTTATGTGAACATTGTGTGTTTGGTAAACAAAACAAAAAATATTTTCCTTCAGGAAGCAATAGAGAAAAAGAGAACATAGAAATTATTCATATGGATGTGTTTGAGCCTGTGGATATTGAATCTATCAGAAAATCTTGTTAGTTCCTTACCTTGAACATTGATGATGTATCCATATTTACATGGATTTATTTTATGAAACATAAATCTGAAGTTTTCACTAGGTTTAAGGAATTCAAAGTCTTAGTAGAGAACCAATTAGATTTAAAGATTAAAATATTAAAATATTAAAATATGAAAATGGAGGGGAATATTGCTCTAAGGAATTTGATGAGTTTTGCAAGCATGCAGGTATAATTAGATAAAATACAACTCTGTATACACCACAATAGAATGGTCTTGTAGAAAGGATGAACCGAATGATTATGGAAAGAGTCAGAAGTATGTTGAGTGATTCACAATTGGATAAATTCTTTTGGGAAGAGGTTGTCTATACTGCTTGCTACTTGATAAGTAGATCTCCTTGCAAGGATCTTTGTTTGAGTCCTTATGAAACATGGATAGGTAAGAAACCTTTAGTTTCACATTTAATGGTTTTTGGCTATGAGGATTTTGTTCATATACCTAAGGAAAAGTTATCTAAGTTGGATCCAAAGGTAGAAAAGTGTCCATTCAATTGATATGGTGATAATGTTAAAGGTTATATCTTTGGAATCCACTAACTCGCAAGATTATATTTTCTAGAGATGTTATTTTTAGGGAACTTAGAGCTATTTTTGAACCAGAACCAAAAGAAAAAAAAGAAAAGGGAAAGAGAGTGCACTTTGAGTTAGAGCATCGAGATGCACCTTGGGAAGAATAGAATGATGGATTGGGGGTGAAGAACAAGAAGAAGATTTAAGTAGTTTTGATGAAGATGAATCTTTTGTTACATAAGAAGTTGGTACAAATGATCATGCAGAACAACCATTTGAGTCTCTTACTCCACCCTTGAGGAGATCCACAAGACAACATAATCTTGTTGATAGGTATAGCCCACCATATTTCCATTGTCAATATGCTTCATTGAGTACTAATGATGAACCTAGATCCTACAACGAAGCTATTACTATAGATGTTGGCGAGTCTTGGCAGTTAGCCATGCAGGAGGAGATGATGGCCTTGGACTCTAATAACACCTGATATCTTGTTCATTTTTCCAAAGGAAGAAAGGCCATAGGATGTAATAATTTCTTCAAGAAAATGTTTGGAGCAAACGGTTCATTGGAGAAGTACAAGGCTAGACTGGTAGCCAAGGGCTACTCCTAGAAAGAGGAAGTTGATTTTGGTGAGATATTTTATCATGTTGCTAAATTGACTTCTATTAGATCTCTCTTATCCATTGTTGTAGCTTATGATCGAGAAAAAGGATGTTAAGAGTACATTCTTGCATGGAGATCTTGAAGAAGAAATATATATGCAACAACCTATAGGTTTTCAAGTAAAAGGAAAATAACATTGAGTTTGCAGTTTGAAGAGGTCTCTTTATGGTTTAAAATAATCCCCTAGAATGTGGTATCAAATTTTTGATTCTTTTTTTTTTGAAATTGGGTTTTTTTAGAAGTGAGGAGGATCACTGTGTTTACATTCCCTATGTTGGTGATTCTATGTCGGTTATTGTTCTGTATGTTGATGACATGTTATTTTTCAGCAATACTAAGGATATGATCAGTGAGCTTAAATCCCAACTTTCAGATGCATTTGATATGAAGGATCTTGGAGCTACTAGGTATATTATGGGAATGGAGATCAAAAGGTATAGAGGTAACATGAAACCTTTGGTTATCACAAAGTAAGTATGTAAATATGATCTGCAGGAGCTGAGGATTCAAAACACATATCACAAACCTTCAATAATAATCCAAAACAATATTTGTATAACACATGCTATTAGGCATTGTATATCACATTGAAAACATAACTATGGCAGCCCACAATTTATTGCCATGAACAGTCATTAATAACTTCTACAAAATGAATAATGAAGCCAATCCCTCTGGTGAGATTGAAGAAAACATAGTTATAGTATTTTCCTCAAATTCTTATGAAGATCCAATGGTTGAAATGAAAGTTATTATATTTTTCCCAAAACTGCAAACCCTAGGTAGGGTTCAGACCTGCCCTCACGAAAATGGTCATAACTCATTCAAATCTTAATTAAATTTTATGAGACTTGAAGAAAATGAAAGTAGATTCACATGGAAACAAAATCCAATTATTTTCAGATCCAAAATATAGACTTTACATTCCGTACCATCACACTTTTTATACTGTAAATTCTGCACAATATTGTTAGAATAGGCAGTCTCACCAAAATATTCATATCTTCCACAAAACTTGATAAAAAATTCAATGAGACAAAAAGAATTGGAAACTAGAAACAGAGATCTTTCCATCAATATATGATACTCCATATTTTGAGTCCATACCAGGCCGTAAAAATCTCAACTTCAATCTGGTAACAATGTAAAATCAGAAAATGCATACCAAACTTGAGGTTGCCATTCATTTAACTTCAAAATGATGTCTCCACCCCAATTCGAGTTTTTGAGGGTGTATTTATACATTTTCAACCAAAACTAACCATTTTCAACCACCTTTTTGATTAGTTTATTGACAAAACCCCTTAATGACACTTTTTGACAAGTTGCTTGACAATGTTTTTGAGCAACTTTACAATTTTTACAATATGGACCAACTTTAAACATTATTTGACAAATGACTTAAAATATTACTTACTAAGACTCAAACACCTCTAAAATGGTTTTATAAACCTTATTATAAGACTCAATACACAAAATAGATAAACTATTTACAAATGGCCTTATGGAGGCAAGAAATCAAATAGGTGCTCCTGCACCAAACTCCCGAGGGCAAAAGAATTCAAGCCCCTTTGAATTGTCTTCTTCCTGATCTTCCAATTCCTTTGCACTTTTCCTTCATCTTGGAAAGTTTCCTTGGGTCCTTCCTCCTCTTCCTCTTATACCATCTCTTCTCCATCATCTTCTCAACTTCTAGGCTCCAAAACTCTATTTCTTGTGTATAAACCTTAGTAGCATCATCTATATCTTCATTCTCATCATTAGAGTACCATAAAACAACATTTTCACCATAACCATAACCTGCATCATACTCTTTCAAACCTTCATATACCTCATTAGCAAACAAATCTACAACATCTTTATTAACAACTTTATTATCAACAACAACTTGATCATGAATATCAACATCAATGTTATCAATAACTTTATCATCATCAACTTGAGTATCAATACCAAGGTTATTAGTAACATCAACAACCTTCTCAACTTGTTCATCAAGAACAATTTCATCAACTACTTGAGTACCAACAACAACCATATCATTAATCTCAACATCAACATGTTCATCTTCAAACACAATTGGAATATCATGCATCTCAACTTGTAACTTACCTTGCTCAACTTGAATAGTAGATTCAAACTTTACCTTTGTCTCATTTACTGCCTTCTTTTGTTTTCTTTGCTTCTTCATAATCTTATTTAGAGGCCAAACCATCTTCCTTTTCAATGTCAAATGCCAACTTGTATCTTGTTTCATCATTTGTTCCATCTTCATCATGGATTCTTGGAACTCTTCTTCAAGTCTTTTCAATTCTCCCTTCAACTCAACAATCTCTTTGTCCATCTTCTCTTGCCTTATCCTTTTCTTTCTTTCCTTCTTTCTCAACTCTTTTTCCTCTCTTTCCTTCTTTCTTGAATCCTCAGCCTGCAAATATCTTTCCAATCTTCTCAAAAAATCCATCTCCACAAGCAAGTTTCTCCTTGCTTCCACTTTACTTTGCCACACCTAGGCAATCAGGTTTCTTCCTCAACCTGCACAACACACAACCACAAACACCAACACAAAACCAACAAACTTCACCAGCCCATATCTTTTCTAGGCTCTGATACCAATTTGATGCAGAGCTAGGAGGATTCAAAACACATATCACAAACCTTCAATAATAATCCAAAACAATATTTGTATAACACATGCTATTAGGCATTGTATATCACATTGAAAACATAACTATGGCAGCCCACAATTTATTGCCATGAACAGTCATTAATAAATTCTAAAAAAAATAATGAAGCCAATCCCTCTGGTGAGATTGAACAAAACATAGTTATAGTATTTTCCTCCAATTCTTATGAAGATCCAATGGTTGAAATGAAAGTTATTATATTTTTCCCAAAACTGCAAACCCTAGGTAGGGTTCAGACCTGCCCTCACAAAAATGGTCATAACTCATTCAATCTTAATTAAATTTTGATGAGACTTGAACCAAATGAAAGTAAATTCACATGGAAACAAAATAAAATTAATTTAAGATCCAAAATATAGACTTTACATTCCGTACCATCACACTTTTTATACTGTAAATTCTGCACAATATTGTTAGAATAGGCAGTCTCACCAAAATAATCATATCTTCCACAAAACTTGATAAAATTCAATGAGACAAAAAGAATTGGAAACTAGAAACAGATATCTTTCCATCCATATATGATACTCCATCATTTGAGTCCATACCAGGCCGTATAAAACACAACTTCAATCTGGTAACAATGTAAAAATCAGAAAATGCATACCAAACTTGAGGTTGCCATTCATTTAACTTCAAAAATAATGTCTCCAACCCCCAATTCGAGTTTTTGAGGGTGTATTTATACATTTTCAACCAAAACTAACCATTTTCAACCACCTTTTGATTAGTTTATTGACAAAACCCCTTAATGACACTTTTTGACAAGTTGCTTGACAATGTTTTTGAGCAACTTTTACAATTTTTACAATATGGACCAACTTTAAACATTATTTGACAAATGACTTAAAATATTACTTACTAAGACTCAAACACCTCTAAAATGGTTTTATAAACCTTATTATAAGACTCAATACACAAAATAGATAAACTATTTACAAATGGCCTTATGGAGGCAAGAAATCAAATAGGTGCTCTGCCCGAATACTATTTTGCATAGGTTTAGTATGCAAGGTTGTAATCCAATTGAGTTCCTTTACCGATTGCTACTAAGATTTCATTAAATATGTGTCCAAAGACTAAGGATAATCTTCAGGATATGTCTAATGTTCCATATGCTAGTGTTGTAGGGAGTTTGATGTAAGCAATGGTTTGCACTAGACCAGATATTGCACAAGCAATGGGAGTTTTAAGAAGATTTATGTCTAACCTTGGTAGACATCATTGGAATTATGCAAAGAGGGTGTTTAAATATCTTGCAGGTACTGATTATTGTTTGGTTTATTTTGGTATTGATAGTGTTCATAAATATTTATACATACATGGTTTTTGTTGATGTAGATTGGGAAAATGACTTGGATAGTCAAAGGTCCACTAGTGGCTATGTATTTACTTTGTTTGGAGGTGTGGTGAATTGGATGAGTAAGAGGTAGCCCATAGTTGCTTTTTCTACCACTGAAGTAGAGTATATGGGTACTACTCATGTCTCTAAGGAGGCAGTTTGGTTGAGGAGACTATGTACAAGTATTGGATTTGATTATAGGATCATTCAGATTGGTTGAGATAGCCAGAGTGCTATTTGTTTGGTCAAGAATCCTATATATCATGCTCAAACTAAGAATGTTTATGTACAGTATCACTTTGTTCAAGAGTTGGTTACAAATGGATATATTGAGTTGAAGAAGATAGACACTTTGAAGAATGTTTCAAATTCATTGACCAAACCTATGAGCATAGAGAAGTTTGTGTGGTGCAGAGAGGCCATGGGCCTCATTTCTAGTGCCTAATTAGTTTTATTTGATTTCCCATGGGTTGATTTACAATGTATAATGTCAAGTGGGAGGAAGTTGGGATAAGGTTCCATTAACATTGTAAATCCAAATATTGTATTTATTCCTTTCATTATTTGTTATTAGTAATTACCCATAAGGATTTGTACAAGTTTCACCAGTAGTAGTAAAAATTATTTAATGTTCACAGTAAGTTTCAGAGTTACGAGTAGTAATTACAGAGTGAATTTTACTATTGGTAAATGTAAAATCTTATGGTAAAAAAAGGTTAGGTATTTCCTCTTGGAGAATCATTTATTTTTGGCATGTATGACACACATCAGAATCCAAAACAGCTACAAGTTGTCATAAGATTCTATGACACTATGACACATATGATGAATATGGTTGTTGTATATTTTCTCTATTTAGCCCCAGGCACCCATCTTGGGTTGCATGCATATTGGAGGTATCTATGACAATTATGATGTGTCATAAGATGTTGTAAGTTTCCATGCATGGTGGTGTAGGAGCACCAACTTGAGTCAGTTGGAATTTTGGCCAAGTGTTGGGATTTTAGGTCTTTGAGTCTTTTGATCAATGTAATAAGGTCTAGTAGACCATTTTCAATGTCTTAAGTGTCTAGGAGGTCTAAAATAGCAAAATTGCAAAGTAATGTAAAATTTGTAAAAATGGGTTTAATTGTGAAAAATGTAAAAAAAAGTGCAAAAATGGGAGATGAAGGGTCTAGTAGGTGAAAAGTTAGATTCATTTGGTTTGAGTTGGTTATGGTTTTTAATGCATAAATAAGCCTCCCTGACATCGAGGTAGGTGGTGGAAGATTAATTTGAAGTTTGAATTGAAGAAACCCTCAATTTCTCTATTTTCCATGCCTTTACTCCTATTATGATGCTCTATATAGAAGGAATAGACCTCCCCATGATCTGATATAGATTGGATAAGATAGTGTTTTGAATCTACTTAATATTGCAATTTGTTTCATTCAATTTCATCAAATATGGAGGAAGATATTAAATTTTTATTCTAGACAGGTTTGTAACCCTCCTAGGGTAAACAGTGGGTTAACAAAATTATGAATCTTTTGATCTAACAAGTGGAAAAGTGTAAAAACTTGCAAAATATTTCATTTTTATGTATACTCTCATATTCCAAGATTGTAGGTTGTGAAGATTTGGTTTCAAACTATCAAAGGTAGAGAATAGTAAACTTTGAATGTTGTGATTGATAAGTTCGGATCTCTCTTAGGTAATAAAATTTGAATGTGATGCTAAGAGGCTTGGAAAAAAAAATTTAAGTCATGGTTTGTTAGAAACCATGAAGTTTGAAACTTTTTTTCTTCATTGCCCTATTTTGGCAGAATTGACAATCATAACTAAGATTGTGTTCAATATGGTTTTGAAGTATTTTAGGGAATGAGTTTAGACTCCTTTGAAAGTCATCTGACAAAGAGTCTTGAATGGAATTTAAGCCATGTTGGAAGTGTTGGAAACACAAGGATAGACAACTGAGAGGGGGGGTGAATCAGTTGTTATAGAAATTAAACTTATTAAACTTATTCTCAAATCTAATATATAAACATGAAAGCATAAATCATCACCACATTAGAAACACACATAACACTAAGATTTTTTATGTGGAAACCCTGTTAGGGGAAAAACCATGGTGGATTTTATTCTACGAGATTATACTCTACTAAAAGTATAAATAATTATAAATGGAAATGCACATGCATTCAAGCGCACTTCCTAGAGCTCACTACTCTAATACAACAAGGATTACTAACCAAAGGAAGACACACTTTCTTACAAAAATATTTGGATTGCATCCAAAAGATTTTGAACTAAGAAAATAGCATCTGCTAATGCCTAATTATAGTTTTGGTTAAGCACATAACCATCTGCTCACTCTTCTTCACACTTTACTTCTACCTTCAAAATATTATAACATTATTCACACATAGGACTCACACACTTCGCACCCACACACCTTCAAATGATAAAGAAATTTCTTATATATATCTACAACTAAGAATAAGATCATCTACATGTCAGCTTCAACAAAATATAAAACATGTACAAACTATTCACTCAAAACATAAATAATTTACAATGTGAATCAACCAATGTCGGCCACAACATAGTAAGGACCCAAAACAACATCCTTGAACATGAAACACCTTAAACAATTATGCCTCGAAGATCCACAACATGCTATAATCACCCTGTCGGCCATGAACACGCAAGATAAAATCACCAATCATGAGCACAATGATAAATGAAGACATGCAACATAGATAGAGCACAATCTAAAAACATACACAATCATCATAAATCACCACAGAAGAATCCACAACAACTCAACTTACTAGAATCACGTCATTTTCTTTCAGGAACACCAACCAAAGTAACAAAACGACTATCAAAACACAAATACTCATAACTCAATCAAATATTCATGTGGATAAACTAGATATACTTGGAAACAAACCCTTTAATCCACAACCTCTTATTATCAACATACTGAACTAGCCACCAAGCTAAACTTCACTACATTACTGACAACCTACATCTTATTTTATTATAATTTTCTCAATATCCTCAACATATACAGCCTTAAAGACATTAATACCAATAGTGTTGACATCAATGAAAACCACATATCAAAAACATCCAACAATTTCCCCCTTTGGAATTGATGGCAACACATTATGTGAAAAACACCATTAACACAACTATCTCTTAGCACTTTCTCCCCCCTATATTTTGACTCTTTTCTCCTCAACTCTTTCACATGACTCTTCTCCCCACAAATTTTTTCACATGATTCTTCTCCCCCTTTGACATCAATGAAAAAGATACACATTATCTTTCTCCACACAAGATTTGAACCACATTTCTGAACATCTGACTACTCCTGAGCAACAACTACCACAACATCAATTCAGATCAAGATATGATTATAAAACATAGAATGATGCAATTCAATACATCTTAGTTCTAATTAGGAGGGGTAATCACCCCTAGTTTTCCTCTGAGATACTCAAAAGTATCCTTAGGAAAAGGCTTGGTAAAGATATCTACAATCTATTCCTTAGGGGCACATACTCTAGTCTGACTTCCTTTTCACTCACTGTTTCTCTCAAAAGATGAAACTTGATAGACATATGCTTGGTTTTTTAATGCAGCACCAGATTCTTAGAAGTGTTAATTGCATTTGAATTATCATAGAATATAGCAATAGGTTCATCATATACAACTCTGGTATCTTTCAACATATGCTTCATCCACAATACTTGAGCACAATTGTTAGCAGTAACAATGTATTTTGTGTCTATAGTCTAGATAAAGAAATGGCATTTTGCTTCTTACTTAAACATGAAATATGCTTCTTTCCCAAGAAAAATGCACCACCACTAGTAATTTTTTTGTCATTCATGTCTCCTGCCCAATTAGCATCAGTAAAGTCACTCAAAGTAATTTCATCATCTTTAGGGTACCATAGGCCAAAATCAACTATCCCCTTCAAGTACTTGAAAATACTCTTCATAGCTGTCACATGAGATTCCTTTGGATCAAGATGAAATCTTGCAACAATGCATACAACATTCATGATATTAGGTCTAGTTTGAGTCAAATAAAGCAATCGACCAATTATGGATCTTTATTTAGTCTGATTCATTTTAGGTGAGTCATCATCTTGTGTTAACTTACATCCAGTCACCATAGGTGTACCAATTGTCTTTGAATCTTCCATACCAAACTTCTTTAGCAAATCTTTCACATACTTGGACTAAGATATAAAGATCCCTTTATCTAACTAATTAATTTGCAATCCCAAAAAGAATTTTATTTCTCTAATCATAGACATCTCAAACTCACTCTCATAAAAAGACTTCATGCACAAGCTATCATCTCCTCCAAAATTGATATCATCAACAAAGACTTCAAGAATCAAATATTTATCATGATCAACCTTGAAATACAAATTACTATTAGTAGTACCTTTATTAAATCCAAGCTTGAAAAAATACTTTTCTAGTCTAGCATACCATGCTCTTGAGGCTTGCTTGAGCCCATACTATGCTTTCTTCAACTGACAAACCGTATCTCACTGATTAGTCAATTGAAATCCACCAGGTTTCTAAACATACACTTCTTCTTCTAGTTCACCATTTAGAAATCCTGACTTGACATCCATTTTATAAACCTTGAAGTTTTTGTAAGCAACATAAGCAAGAAATACTCTCACAACTTCAATCCTAGCAACAGGAGAAAAACTTTCTTTGAATTCAATTCCTTCCATCTAAGAATATCCTTTACACACTAGTCTTGCTTTATTTCTAACAACTTCACCTTGCTCATTCAGTTTGTTCTGAAGGAACCATTTAGTTCCAATAACATTTTTTCCTTAGGTCTAGGTACAAGAATCCATGTATCATTCTTCTCAATATATGGTATCATCTCTTTCATTGCTTCCACCCAATGTTCATCTTTGCATGCTTCATTGGCACTATTAGGCTTATTCTTCGAGATCAAACAGTTTCTTCACCTAGTTTGAACAACTTTGTTCTTGTCACCATTAATCTGATCTTTTGAATGATCTATTATTACATACCTCAAATTCTTAGGATGTTCTTGAACTTCAAGCTCTTGTGATCTCACTTCTACACTTTCACTAGTTCCTTCCTCTTGATTTTCTTGATTCACCAGAATGATCTGAACTTGATTTTGAGTCTAAAATTTATTTCCTTTATCTGAACTGTCATTCTAATCATTTGAATCACATCCATAGGTTTTGGATGGTCTAGCTATGTCTTCATCAACCTTGACATTAGCACTCTCAATTACTTTCCTCAATCTCTTATAGTAGCACTGGTAGGCTTTACTTGTAGTAGAATAACCAAGAAATATTCCTTCATCACTTCTAGCATCAAATTTTCATATATCTACATCTCTTTTGATATAGCATTTACTCCCAAAAATTTTGAAGTATCTATTAGTAGGCTTATGACCACACCATAGCTCATAAGGAGTCTTAACAATATCACCTTTTATTTTTATCCAATTGAGAGTGCAAACAGCAGTACTCACAGCTTCTCTCTAGTAGATATGAGTAACATTTCCTTCCAACATCATAGTTCTAGCAGCTTCTTCAATTTCCCTATTCTTCCTTTCCACAACTCCATTTTCTTGAGGGGTCTGCGGTGTAGATAATTGTCTCTTTATCACATGCTCTTCACAAAAATAATTAAACTCACCGGAAGTGAATTCACCACCTCTATCTAATCTCAGACATTTAATCTTCAAACCTGTCTCTATCTCAACCATAGCCTTACAAATATTGAATTTCTCCAGAGCTTCAGATTTTTCCCTTAAGAAAGTAACCCAAATCATATTAGAATAATCATTAATAAGCAACATGAAATACTTTTATCCTTGTAGACTTCTAACTCTAGAAGGACCATGCAAATTAGTATGCACAAGATCCAACACTTATTTGAACAATGTTGTTTGCTTTGATATGAAACTCTAGTTTTCTTTCCTATCTCACATTCCTTGCATACGACATTAGTAGGTTTTATCAACTTAGGAAGATCTCTCACAACTTGAGTAGAACTTATCTTGATAATATTGTCAAAATTTACATGACACATTCTCCTATGCCACAACCAACTTTCATAACTTGAGCAATCAGACAACTTTTACCAGCAACATTCAAGTGAAAGATATTACCTTTTGTTTTTGTACCTAATGTAATCACATTTCTAGAACTCCCCAATTATCTACACTTTCCATCCTTGAATTGAAGATTGTATCCCTTGCTAACCATCTATCCAACACTTAAAATATTATGCTTCAAACCTTCCACATATAGAACACCATCAGTATTATGCTTACCATCAAGAGAAATGGATCCTCTACCATGGATTACACCAGCTTTATCATCACCAAATCTTACAACACCACCATTATACTTTTCCAAGCTCACAAACTTACTTTTATCACCTATCATGTGATGAGAGCATCCACTATCAATCACCCATTCATCTTTTTCTTCAACTTAGGCAGCTAGGGCTTTCTCCACATTTGTGCAACTAGCAAATTCAGTAGGGGCTAGATCATTTTCCTTGATAGCAATAAATACACATTTGTCCTCACTTACATTCCCTTTATTAGATTCATCATCTATCACACCTTCATCAACATCATAATAACTCTTTCTTTGAAATCTACACTTGTTATGTATTGGCTTAGAAACTCTTTCTGGACACCTTGAGGAAAAATGACCTATCTTATTGCTTGAAAAACATTTAATAGGAAATTTCCCTTTATACTTACCTTCTCCTCTAGCTTCTCTCTTGACAATAAGTGCTTCAAGCTCATCTAGTTTTCTCTCTTCATCTTCAATCTCTCTCATTTCCTGCTCATAATTGAACACCTTTCTAGAATAACTTTCACCTAGATCATATTATTGGTTATCCTTCCTAGAGATAGTAGCTTTGAATGCAGATTTTGTCTTAGGAAGAGAATCACCAAACTCACTTAACTCAAAAGCAGTAAGCTTACCAATCAACATGTCTCTAGTTACATTTGTCATAGTCTAGATCTCCTCAATAGTTGTAACTTTGGCTTTGTATGTAGTAGGAAAGGATCTAAGCACTTTAGCAACAATCTATGATTCTTCCAATGTTCCATAGGTACATCTGATACTACACACAAGTTCATTCACTCTCTACATGAAAGAAGTAATGTTCTCATAATCACCCATTCTCAAAATTTCATAATTCCCTTTCAGACTTTTCAACCTAGCAATCTTCACATGTGCATCACCTTCATACAAAGTTTCCAAAATTTTCCAAATCTCATTAAGCAGTCTTCAGATAAATTACATTTGTCATCACGGAATCAGTCAGAGCACTCAATAATGCTTCCTTATCCCTGATATTTTATTCGGCATCCTTAATCTCAACAGATATAGAAGGACCATTATGTGGGATGATATACATATTCCCTATAATGTTCTAGAAGGGTTCACCAATGCATCTCAGATAACTCTCCATTTAAGTCTTCCACAAAGAATAATTAGTTCCATCAAATCTTAGACTATCCTTCTTGTATGTCACCATCCTAGATCACCTCAAGTTTTTAAACTTCTTCCAAGGAACCTGCTCTGATACCAATTGTTGGAAACAAAAGGATAGACAACTGAGAGGGGGGGTGAATCAGTTGTCACATAAATTCAACTTATTAAAATTGTTCTTAAATTTGATATATAAACATGAAAGCATAAATCATCACCACATAAGAAACACACATAACACCAAGATTTTATACATGGAAACCCTATTAGGGGAAAAACCATGATGGGGATTAGTCTACAAGATTATACTCTGCTAAAATTATAAAGAATTATAAATGGTTTAACGCACATGCTTTCACCCACACTGCCTAGAGCTCACTACTCAAATACAACAAGGCTTATTGCCCAAAGGAAGACACATTGTCTTACAGAAACATTCAAATTACATCCAAAATATTTTTAACTGAGAAAATAACATTTGCTAATGACTGATTATAGTTCCAGTTAAGCACATAAACATTTGCTCACTCTTCTTCACAATTTACTTATGCCTTCAAAACAATAGAAAATTATTTTCACATAGGACTCACACACTTCAGACACACATACCTTCAAATGATAAAACAATCGCTCATATATATCCGTGACTAAGAATAAGATCATCTACATGTCAACTTCAAAAAAATATAAAACATGTACAAACTGTTAGCCCAAAACATAAATAATTTACACTGTGAATCAACCAATGTCAGCCACAACATAGTAAGGACCCAAAAAAACATCCTTGAACATGAAACACCTTAAAAAATTATGCTTTGAGCATCCACAACACACTACAATCACCCTATCGACCATGAACATGCAAGATAAAATGACCAATCGTGAGCACAAATTTCAATGCAGACGTGCAACATAGATATAGCACAATATAGAAACATCCATGAGAATCATGAATCACCATAGAATCATCCACAATAGCTCAACTTACTAGAATCACATCATATTTTTTTAGGAACACCAACTGAAGCAACATAATGACTGTCAAAACATAGATACTCGTAACTCGATCAAATCATCATGCAAATCTCTGAAACTTATTGTGGATAAACTAGATATACTCAAAAATAAACCCTTTAATCCACAACCACTTACCATCAACATACTGAACTAGCCAACAAGCTGAACTTCAATGCATTACTGACAACCTGTAACTTATTTTATTACAGTTTTCTCAATATCCTCGACATATACAACCTTAAAGACATTAATTCCAATAGTGTTGATATCAATGACAACCACATATTAGCAACATCCAATAGGAAGTTTGAGATTCCACTTTGATGTTGAAAGTCGAGTTGACAAAGATGAATAGTCTTAAGCAGCCTAATTACGCTTGTTTGTTGAATGACAGTCAAATTCAATGAGTGTTGTTACAAAACAAAGATATCTTCATTTTTGATATGTTTTAGAAGATCACCAAAGGTACTTAAATATGTGATTATAGTTGGTGTATCTTGTCTAATCAAATAATTAATTATGATAGTCCCTAGTTGAAGGGCTACAAGGTTATGGTGTAGTCTATGAAGCAAAGACCTATTCTCGATATGTCCATATTGTTGACAGGGTTTTGTATGAAATAAATTTTTATGTTTAGCTTATGAAAGGTCCAATCAAAGGTTAGAGAAAGAATTGTGTTGTTTTTTTCTTATATTGAGTAGTTGTAAGAATGCCTCCAAGAACGCCTAATAGCATATGTTATAAAAAGAATGTCTTGAGATATTTTGAGGGTTTGTGAGATGTGTTTTATGTTCTCCTTAGCACTGTATCACATGGATATGGGTGCCCAGCTTTGGAAGGGTCTTTTTGACACTTGCACATTGCATGTTGATACCACTTTGATGCTTGCATGTGGGAGAGAGAAAGTGGACGCATATGCCTTGTTGGAGACATTTTCTATAAGTGTTTTCCATGTATTTGTTGCTACATAACAATTTTACAAGTACCCAGGTTCTGTTGGAGTGAAGGTTGAAAGATAGAGGAAGTGAATGTATTTGTAATCTCCTTTTGTGAAGATAATACAGCTTGGCCTCTTTTCTTGGTGGAGTGTTTTACTCAAAAGGGTTTTCTCCACGTTAAATACTATGTTGTGTGCTTCATTAGGCTTCTAGTATACTTTTGTATTGTGGGTTTATATTTTGTGTTACAACCTCCATTGATAATACACACTTGAAAGATTGTAGAAATTCATCTTAAATCAGATTTCCATGGAAGTAGTGTTGGTTTCATTTCTAACAACTTAGGTGGGACCCATACACCCAAGGTGGTGTATGAGTCCCAGATCACTAAATTTGATCCATACAAACCAAAAACATTAAATTATGATTGGTCATTTGATATGTTTTGGGATTATCCTTGGAAAGATGCATTAAATAGGGCTTGTGAATGCAAATTAGGACCAAATAAGGCATAAAGAAGCCCAATTTTAGTAGGGAGGGCCCAAACAAGTGTGAAAATATAAAGGGATGCATTTTTCTACACTACAATATGAATAAAAATGACACTTTTATCTATCATTTGGAAATTTACCTTTTTGTAATTTACCTTGGTGTAGAGTGATTGTAGATGCTTAGCAAACGAGTATACAAGCCTCCCAAACTTGAGATTTTGCATGGAATGGTAGCATGGGTTGAGCTCCAACATACGGTAAGTGGATTCTACTCTACTTTGTCTTCACATTCATGTATTTATAAAAAAAAATTGCATTTCTATAAGTTTTTAGGACCTTAAAAAAAATTCACAAAACACCCCTCTTAGTTGCAAAGTTTCCACAAATGTCTAAAGTGTGCAAGACCCCCCTGCCCCACCTACGTCCAAAAATGGCATATGTGTCTAATTTGGGCGTAAAGTATCCTGAGCAATTTTAATGAAACTTTAATTATTCAATGTATATATTTAGGATTTCTTTTTATTTTTTATTCATTAGGTCCCTCCTCTAGCTTGACAACACCTAGGAGGAAAATAATTATGTTGCCTCCAAGATCACATTTCTTAGCTATAAAAGAATGCTATTAGTACATTACAATAGAAATTATTATTTTGGGTATACCTCATGCCACCCATGAGGTATCATGATGGTATGTTGATGGCCCTTGTAGAGAGGTGGGACACAGATACGTGCACCTTTCACCTACCTACAAGGGAGATGAGCATCACCTTGGAGTAAATTCACTACATCCTATGGATACCTATCTAGGGTGAGATTATCCATTTGATAGATCAACAGACACATGAGGAGATGAAAGATGATATCAAGTATTGTCTAGGTCAACCCATTTGACAAGCGAGCGTCAGACCTCGCATTGAGCTTAGATGGTTGTTATACACACGGTCACCATTGTTGAGGCATATTATGATAGTTACTACAACATTAGTGCTAGTTCCTAATAGGTGACGCACACACTTAGACAAAGGGTTGGTTCATATCATCTGAGACATGGAGGTGCATCAAACCATTTATGATTGGGGTTGCAGTATGCTTGCACATCTATATTATGATCTTGGGTACTTTGTGTACTAGGAGCTAGATAACATAGTACATTGTACACTCTTTCAGGTATGGTGCTTCGAGCACATCACATGTATGAGGCCTACAAGATATATGACCATAGCGGCCACAGGATATCCATGGGCCTACAACTATTCTTTAAGATGACCTTGGTAGGATGGAGACTTTCTACACTGGCAGGTCCAATTCAACCAATTAAATGAGGATATAATATGGAGGTTGTATCTCACAATACCCTTGTGGGAAAATGAGAGATGTCTATTGGTTAGGATGTAGTGGGATCAATTTATACTAGGATGACATGATTACATAGTGAGACCCTTCTACTATGATCATTTCATGCACTAGTTTGGATAGGTTAAGGTTCCATCGAGGCCATGACCTATGTATCTATGATCAGCACAGAGCATCGCCAGGCCTGGAGACAATTGTCACCTCACTATTTATCATGTTGTCTATAGTGATTCAAAGGATGATGACCATGGCATGCCCCCATTCTCCAATGTTGATGATGCAGGAGCCACATGGCCATACCTTGACTAGCAGGCTAGAGATCCAAGTGATGATGTGTTATTTATGCTTTTATTACATGTTTATGCTTATGTATATGCTTTGTATATATATATATATATATTGTGATGTGCACTGATATATTTTATGACTTCCATATTGCAGGGTCCATGTGAGAGTGGTGTGATTTCTATTAGTGAGTGCCCATGGAGATGGTGCCCCATTTTCCCCCACATGAGGATATACCATCAAAGTACATGCCCCCACCTTCTATGGGGTGATATGTAGATCTCTTTGAGATAGTTGCAAGATTTACGAAAACATATGAGAGTGTGATTAGACACATTGACCTAGCTAAGTCCAAGGAGTAGTGAGTTATAGAGCAGCTCTCAGCACTACAGATAACATATATTGAGCTCCAAGCATCATGAGTTCTGACGAACAGTGGGACAAATACCATTCAATGGTCAGAGGTATTGTGGCTAGAGAGGGAGATGTACAAGCTACAAGAAAAGAGAGAATGTATAGACTAGGAGCACATTGAGGCACTCATACAAGAGGAAAGAGAGGTTGGAGAGGCACAAGGCCTATAGGCATCCATGATATCTATGAACAGATCATGATCACATTCCAATGTATCTCAATAGGTGCCACCACCAAGCCTCGAGTGGTCTAGCAGTAATTGGATATAGCCGCATTGTATGATTGATTATATGTACATGCACTTTTGATATATAATATATGAGCATTCATGTTTTAGTTTTATGAGTTGAATTAAATGTCAACGTGATTTATTAAATATCCTTAGTAAGAATGCTTAATAAATGTCTCCTTGATTTAATGTTTATGTGATCTAATTAAAACATTTTAGTTTACATTAGATACTACATTATGATTGAGTATGTTATGTTAAATGAAATGCACCTATGATCTAATTTTAGAACATTAAATGCATATAAGGATCTAATCTAGCATAACACACAAGATGAAGTCGAATAGCATGCAAACTAAAGCAATAATCGAAACTTATTGAATAATTAATCCATAATCTAAGGCACACAAAGATTTGTTTGTCAAAGAAAGAAGCAATGTGAGATAAAATAGAACACACTCTACTTAATCTAACAACTTTGCTTTAAAATACACACTATTCAAAAAAGATGTTAAGTGTAGTACCGATGCAAATACGTGGAATTTATAGGTTCTTTGAGAGGTATACCATCTATTTCTATTAATGTATATGCTCTATACCCATAAATTTCATTAATTATGTAAGGTTCTAACCAATTAGGGCTGAACTTTCCTTTTTCATTCGAGGCAACATTGACATTGTATGTTGATTTTCATATAATACCAAGTCACCTTTATTAAAAACGCAAGGGATGATATGATCATTATAACTACATTGCATTCATTTAGAATAAGCTTGGAGATGCTCGAGTACATTGCTACATCGTTCATCAAGCATTTCAAGTTGATGGAATTTTTGCTCTTTGTAGGTATTATCATCAATAAGCCCCTTGAGAGAAATTCTCAATGAAGGAATTTCCAACTCTAAGGGAATTATCACCTCGACACCATAAACAAGGTTGCAAGGAGTGTTTCCTGTAGTTTTTCTAATACTTGTATGTTAAGCCCACAAGACATAGGTTAACTCAGTGTGCTAATCTTTATTATGTTTACTTACTATTTTCTTAGGATTTTCTCAGTAGTTTTGTTTGTTGATTCCGCTTAACCATTTGATTGTGGATAATATGGTGTTGAAAATCAATGTTGAATATGAAATGTTTCTAAAAAATTTTGCACGTCATTGTTCTTAAATGGAGTTCTATTATCTAAAACCAATGCAAAAGGAAGACCAAAGAAAGAAATAATGTGTTCCAATATGAAATGGCATATTGTGTCAGCTATTATTGAATGGAGAGGGATAGCTTCTACCTACTCTATAAAATAATCTATTGTAGTGATTATAAATGTATGTCTAATGGAAGAAGGTGGTGATGTTTTTCCAATGAGATCCAAACCCCAAACTGAGAATGTCCAAATAGGAAATTGTGTGTGAAGCTT
>VDFB02122663.1:0-26627 GCA_007258455.2 Sequoia sempervirens
TTAATATTCAAATTGCATACTTATTTAATAATAAAATATGCCATTTCCACAAAAATATTTAATTTAAATAAAATCTATCCATACACAATTTAAACAATATTAATTTAATCAATTTATTTATTTAATTAAATAAATTTAACCTTTTAAGATCAAATTATTTAACCAAACAAACTAATTAATTTCTTAAATAACATGCAAACTAAATTTCTTTATCATTTAAAAATTAATTTAAATAACAATAATTTAAAGCATAATAAACTAACATTAAAAATTGCCTAAATTTTCCTTTCAAGAAAATAATCAAAATAGAAACATACAGGACAATCTATGACTTTGAAGACTCCAAACCAAACTGATGATGTACTATGACCGGGTTATAGACTAGACTAGGATGAACCAAACTACTACCTCCCAATCAACATATCCATTGAGTCTTGACACGCTCAAACTTGAGTAACCAGGTGGAGTCGGTGTCATGTACTTGCAATCCTGCAACCAAGTAAATAACATGCATATACATATAATCCATTGTACAGGCACACCGTGCAGAGAAAATCACGGACATCACAGGGCACTCGCAAGGGAGTGATGTGATTCCATTCTCCATACCAATACACATCACATCAGACTGAAAAATTAAATAACAGTTAGTCCATCATAAACATGTACATAACAATAATCATCTAAAGTAAAAAATCTACGCTATATCAAAGCATATCAAAAATAAAATATTGCAATACTATAACATCATAGTCTAATAGTGTGAAAACATAACAGTAGAAAACATAAGCATAAATGGAGGGGTACTACAGTATATCAAACTCTAGTTCAAAATATTTTAGATGAGGCTACTCCCATAGCTCTCTTACTCACTTTGACAAATCCTTGAAACTTTGTATTGATTTTATTTTTCCTGTCCCTCTCTTGCTATTCTTCCACAATTTAATTAGGATCATACATTGACCTTCTTTCCCCTACTAAAGTTTGGACTAAATCCATTACTTCCACATAAAACTAGACATCCTTGGTCTTCTTGGTTCCCACGCCATGATATGGTTATGCAAATGAAAATGAAGCAAAGCAATCATCTCCTTCTCCACTGGCTAGAAGAATGCATGCTTAATGTTTTGATACATGATATCAACTCTCTCTTCTGCTCTCATGGTTGAATATCGAAATGTACTATGGTGGGCCTCCAGAGTTCTAGTAATCTATCTTCCTTTTCCACCAAATGTTGGCCTAATCCACATGCCTGCCAACCTAATTGGCTTTGTTTTTGAAAGCTAAAGTTTCTCTTGAGTCATCAATGTAGCTCTCTTTTCCTTTTCAGACTCTTTCATTGCTACAAATTATCTCTAGGATTTAATCATTTGTACCACATGGTTGATGTGATTTGAATCCTTGCATCTAAAGGAAACTTCCTTAACATAAATATTGCTAGAGAATTTCAATGTTTCCATTGTAGTTGGCATCAAAGTCGGTACTTACAACATTGAAAATTATCCTTATATAATAATTCCCTCCATCTTGTTAATTGGCTTGTAACATTCTTGATGATGGCTACATGAAATTTGATTCTAATTCCTCTTCTACATCAGAGGGTTTGTATCCTTGATCTGAATCTTTTGAATTATTAGAATCAGAATCACTAGCTTCCATATTCAAAAATTCCCAACCAACATCTTCAATAAATTTATCTGGATCATCAGTAATACTCTTCAAAATTGGCTGCCAGTTCAAGTTCATTCTACTTTCATAGTACTTTATATACATGGAGTTCAACCATTCCTTGATTCCATCAAGCAAAGATTGAGGAATGGGGTACATGTGGAGTACATCCCACTTGAAGTCTTTGAAAACAATAGTCACATCAAATTCCTTTTTCCCAAATCCTACTCTCTCAAGGTTAACAATCTCAATCTCACTAATAGTGATTACTAAGAAAGGTAATTCCACCAACTCTACCGAATAGTTTACCATAGGAATAATAAAATAAGAGGCTTTGAAAGGAACTCCATGAAAAACAAGATCTCTAAATGGTATATCAAACTCTAGTTCAAAATGTTTTAGATGAGGCTGCTCCCATAGCTCTCTTACTCACTTGACAAATCCTTGAAACTCTGTATTGATTTTATTTTTCCTATCCCTCTCTTGCTGTTCTTCCTCAATTTCATCAAGATCATACATTAAACTTCTTTCCCCTCCTAAATTTTGGACCACATCCATTACCTCCACATAAAACTGGACATCCTTGGTCTTCTTGGTTCCCACACAATGATATGGTTATGCAAATGAAAATGAAGCAAAGTAATCATCTCCTTCTCCATTGGCTGGAAGAATGCATGCTTAATGTTTTGATACATGATATCATCTCTCTCTTCTGCTCTCATGGTTGAATACCAAAATTCAATATGGTGGACCTCTAGAGTTCTAGTCATATTTCTTCCTCTTCCACCAAATGCTGTCCTGATCCACACATTTTCTAGCCTAATTGACTTTATTTTTGAAAGATGAAGTTTCTCCTAAATCCCCAGTGTAACTATCTCTACCTTTTTAGAAGTTCTTTCATTGCTATAGATCATCTTTGGGATTTAATCATCTGTACCACATGGTTGATGTGCTTTGCATCCTTGCATCTAAAGGAAATTTCCTTGACATAAATACTACTAGGGAATTTCAATGTTGCCATTGTAGTTGGCATTAAAGCCAGTACCTGCAACATTGAAAATTATCCTTATATATATAAGAATTCCCTCTATCATGTTGGCTTATAACACTCTTGATGGTGGCTACATGAAATCTGATTCTGATTCCTCTTCTACATTAGAGGGTTCATATCCTTGATCTGACTCTTTTGAATTATCAGAATTAGAATCACTAGTTTCCATATTCAAAAATTCCCAACCACCATCTTCAATAAATTTATTTGGATCATCAGTAATACTCTTCAAAATTGGCCGCCAGTTCAAGTTCATTCTACTTTCATAATACTTTATATCCATGGAGTTCAACCATTCCTTGATGCCATCAAGTGAAGATTGAGGAATGGCTTCAAAGTGGATTACATCCTACTTGAATTCTTTGAAAATAATAGCCATATCAAATTTCTTTTTCCCAAGTGATACACTCTTAGGGTTAACAATCTCAATCTCACTAATAGAGATTACTAAGAAAGGTAATTCCACCAACTCTACCAAACAGTTTACTGTAGGAACAATAAAAGTAGAGGCTTTGAAAGGAAATCCATGAAAACCAATCTCTCTAAATGGTAAATCAAACTCTAGTTCAAAATATTTTAGATGAGGCTGCTCCCGTAGCTCTCTTACTCACTTGACAAATCCTTGAAACTCTATATTTATTTTATTTTTCTTGTCCCTCTCTTGCTGTTCTTCCTCAATTTCATCAGGATCATACATTGAACTTCTTTCCCCTCCTAAATTTTGGACCACATCCATTACCTCTACATAAAATTGGACATCCTTGGTATTCTTGGTTCCCATGTCATGATATGGTTATCCAAATGAAAATGAAGCAAAGTAATCATCTCCTACTCCACTGGCTAGAAGAATGCATTCTTAATTTTTTGATACATGATATAAAATCTCTCTTTTTCTCTCATGGTTGAATACTAAAATCCATTATGGTGGGCCTCCAGAGTTCCAGTCATCCTTCTTCCTCTTCCACCAAATGCTGGCCTGATCCACAAGTCTGCTAGCCTAATTGGATTTGTTTTTGAAAGATGAAATTTCTCCTAAGTCACTAGTATTAGCTGTAACTTTTTTAAAATTTTATTATGGTATACATGCACTTTGATATGATGTAATATGATTATGGTTTCATCTCATATCTTATACTATTAGATATATAACAAAAAAATAAATTATTGCATGAAATAAATAATAAATTTTCATTCTAAATGTTTTTCTTTTGTAGAACACGAGTCTTCCAAAAGATCAAGATGATACTCAACATGCTATAGATCCACAAAATATTGGTTTTGCCAGTACAGATAACATGGTAGAGGATGATGATGATGCAGATGTGGAAGACACCGAGGCCAATGACAATGATGATGACGACGATGATGATGATGATGATGATGATGATCACGATGGTGATGATGATGGGGTAGTTGGTGGTAGTAACTAGTGACATTCATGATCATATAGAATACATCATGGATCATTACTAATATATCGTTATGATGACTCTTTTGATGGTTACTATCATGTGTATCATTTTCATGACCTACAGTACTATATTATTGAGTTGTATCATATTGACATGTATCATTTTCACTATATCATTTGGACATGTATCATCTTGACTTGTATTAGTTTGAGTTACATAATTTATCAATTTTATTTATATCATTTGTACATGTATGATTTTCACTTATGTCGACTATTGGACATGTATCATTTTGACATGTTTTTAATGTACTAGCATATTTGACTTTCACTTATTTTAGTTATATATGATGATGATCTTATTAGTATTGACTTGTCAATTTATATATATTAAAAGTGGTAAATTATTTTTGGATGGATATTTATTACGTATGATGATTTTAATTTACTACTTAGGATGGATGTTGTCAAATTCAATTAAATTACTAATATTTGAATCACTTGTTTTAATTATAGATGATGATCATGTTGCAATTTAATAGTTCAGGCCGTGATGAAAGGTAAAATTAATGCTTGGCACCTCCATAATGTAATTGAACAAATTAGAGAAGTGGTAATGTGGAAGCAAATGCCTTATCTAAATGGGCTTTAAATTTTGGTGAAACATGGGAATGCAGGTTGGAGGATTTTAGATGTGTTAAGTTAGCGGACTTACGTGAAAACAAGCCTTAAATGAACAAGGTGGTGAAGCAAGTGGAGTAGGTTTGATATGACAAGTGAAGGTAGGGGTGGTAGGCAGTAGTGAAGTAGTACTTCATTAATAGAAATCCCTCGATTAAGATGTGTTAATTGCATTTGGAAAAGGTCAAGAAAAACTCTGCAACAAAATTTGGTGGTGGCAGTGCTAGTTTTTAGGAGAAATGGAAGCCAATTTCACCTTCCGGTTAGGAATATTTTTGGACCCGTTTTATGGAGAGGCGTCTAGAAAATGACTGCAGGGCCTTTTCCTTATTGATGATGAGCGGATAGTGTAGTGTTGAAAATGATTTGTGGTAGGGATTTTGGCTCTCTGAAACATAGATACCAAACCAACATGGATGTTTACTCCTTAATTGCAGCGTGGGGCTTGGATTTAGGTGAACCAGTGGAAATGGTGAGGATGGTGATGCATAAAATTGTGCATGAATATTTTTTGGTAGTCATGGAGTCCATTCTCTAATGGGTGGTTTCAGGTGTAGGTTTAGATTATTCTGAAGGACTGGTAGATGATGAAATCGAGGAGCTCTATGGGAGACCAGGGCTTAAACCCTTTATTCATTGGCCCAAAGGAAAATACAAAGCGCGTTGTTGTGAGGAAGCACATTTGGGATGGAAAGTGTTGAAAATATTCATTGAAGCAAAGGCAGAGATGCAAGGATTGGAAGCGAAAAGGAAGCACCAAAAGAAGAAGTCAGGGAAGTAGCGAAAGAAGAAGTTGTTGAGTCTGGGTGGAGCTAATATATTTAACTAATTAAATTGAAATAAAACATATTAAATTAATAAATGGAAGCAAAACAAGAAGCATTTTTAGAAGCAAAAAAGGAAGCAACAATGGAAGCCAACCTAGAAGCAATCTTGGAAGCAAAATTGGAAGCAAATGTGGAAGCAAAATTGGAAGCAAACTTGGAAGAAAATCTAGAAGAAAAATTGGAAGCAAAATTGAAAGAAAAACTGGAAGCAAATCTAGACGAAAAACCAAAAGAAAACTTGGAAGCAAAATTGGAAGAAAAATTGGAAGTAAACTTGGAAGCAAAACTGAAAGCAAAATTGGAAAAAAACTGGAAGCAAAAGTGAAAGCAAACCTAGAAGCAAAATTAAAGAAGCAAACTTGGAAGCAAAATTGGAGGAAAAACTAGAAGCAAAACCGGAAGCAAACCTGGAAGCAAAACTAGAAGCAAAACTAGAAGCAAAACTAGAAGCAAAACTAGAAGCAAAACCAGATTGCAAAAATGGGAGTAAACATAGAAGCAAAATTGGAAGCCAAATTGGGTGCTAATTTAGGCACTATTTTTGATGCTATTTCCCGACGCTATTTTAGGCACTAATAGAGGTGCTATTTTTGACACTATTTCTAGGCACTATTTTTGGTGCTAAGGGGGGCATTGTGATTTTCCAATGCTAACTACTGTGCTAACTTTAAAATTACCTCCAACACCAAAGTCGGTGCCAAAGTCGGTGCCGAGATGACCATGCCTATTTGTGCTGAGTTTAGCACCAACCAAATCATCCAATTTGTGAACTGAAATACACTGAAATCTGACACTATTTTAGGCACTATTTTCCTATTTTGCTATAGTGTCTATAGATACTATTGTACTTATAAATGTTCATAATATATGCACAACACATTAATCTATTTAGAACAATAAGAAAATCATGCAAAAAAAGTGTACACATAGACTTTAAGACAACATAATTACCTTGGAAGAAACCCTAAAGGGTAAAAACTCTAACAAGAGTGAGCACTTTTCTCCTCATTCCACTATCCATAGTCTAATTATAAATGATATACTTTACCTATAGGGAAAATTGGAACCTTTACAATGTACAAAATTAACTCCATGCACCTATAAAATATCTTTGTACCTTGAAAACCCTTCTATTATAAAATTATTATAATTGAAATAATTTCACAACTTGCACAAACTAGTGATTTCATCACTTTTATTTTTATACTTAGTTTGAATGAACATGTAGGTAGATCCATGTTTTAAGTCCTCTCTAAGATGATCTAGATAACCCCATGCATTTCTTTAACAAAAGTATAGTCCCTTTTGCATCATACCACATCAAAAAATGATGAACTCCTATTTATAAGGCCTAAGACATTTTTCTTGACTAGAAATAGCAACTTTGACTCAATTTTTTGATCACACATGATTATCTTACCCCCCATCATATCATTTTGAATTTTAAGGATATAATTTATTATTAGACCTATACTAATTGAAGAAATCCAATGGTTAATATGTCACAATTTAGTTTAAGTGATTTCAAGATATCATAAAAATTGAAGATACTAGAAGAATCCCTAACTATTTAATAGAAGATGGAAATAAATATATATTAACTAAAGATATAATTTATCATGCATGCATGATATACATGACAATGTGTAATGTTAATTACAAATTATAGGCCTACAATCTCTAGGCAGAAATATATATATATATATATATTAACTAAAATAAAATATATTATATGTATGTAGTTCTTTAATAACATTTGAGAGCATGTTTGAATGAAATAAAAAAAATGTCACATATCACATCCAAATGAACATATAGATCTCCAAGGTGCACACTTTTTGTTCTTAATTGCTTAAATGAACTTAAATTAACAAGTTGAAATTACTTGATTACATAACCAAGATAACTAGAAAGTTCTTAATACTAAGCTTACTCAAAATATTCATCCCCAAAAATCTCACTCATTCATATACCACACTGATTGGATCAGCTCGCTCTTCAATAACTTGTAATATTCTTTTATGATCATCTCTATCTAGTCTTCACTTATGATGTCCATGTATGCAAGTTGAACTTGATGAAGAGATAGGCCAGTAGCAATTACTAGGTGGCTATATTGCAACACCATGTTTTCAAAATGGTAATCAATAAAATGAAACCCATTTTGAATAATTTTGACTTGTTTGAGATATTCCCTTACACTACAACTAAACCTATGTGGAAAACAATATTCCATCTCTTGTTTCTAGTTTCATTAACTTCATCCTCTCCTCTGTGCAACATAATAAATAATAACTAATGCCTATATTTCTAGCCTCTACTTTGACTGCAAAAACATCTCTTGTATGTGCATGTATATGTACAACATGTACATTCAATTTTAAAAAAATAGAACCAATCTTTAATTGTAGAAAAAATCAATATATAAACAAAGTACAATTATTTTTTTTGTCTAAATTAAAAAATATAGAATTTATAAATTGATCTTGAGAAAGTTACAAACTTTGCATGTTCAAATTTATATATACATGTGCACACACATACCTTTTTAATCAATCTTGAAATGTGGTCATAATTAGTTAAAATTAAAGGAATATCTTCAAATCTTTCATCTTCATCTTCATTGTATGTGTCAATAACAACTAGCACCAAATTCCATTCATAGACATCCACATTGTTGGTTGTTACAACTATCATAGTGTCCCAAAATGAATTCATAATAAAAACATGAGTAATCTCTAGTATACAATGATCTCATTGAAATGATAATATAGCAAACATGTTGATGATATCTACATAGTCCATAAAAGGCCCTTGATGATTTAAATTGTGATGCACACCCATTAGACCATGCAAAATGTTGTTCAATCTTCACACCTCTTCTTTCCATATCTTCAATAAACTTCTTAAAGCAATGTTGGACAAAAAGTGTGTCATTCTCTTTATCATCACTAATATAAAAGTGATATTATTTCTTGATGACTTGTTTTTCATATGTACTATCAACACCATCCAAATACAATTGTGCATGCCAATAAAAAACATGCACCATAATAGTGACCTACTCTAAATAGTAATATTGTGTTTGAATATCCTTTTGATGGGTAAAAGAGGAATTTTCTGCAAAGTCAACTATAGATAAAATTGTTCCATCTGGGAAAGTATCTCTTAACAATTGATATTATTTTGCTTGCCACTTAGCATAAAATGAATGATGTATGCACGATTGTATCAATTTACAAAAAAAATCCATAAATGTTCCAATAGGTACCTCTTCTTCTACATAATCTAATCTTGTGGATTCTTTCCCATTTTTTTTTGAACTTTATGTACTTGTAAATCTTGCAATTTACCATCTTGAACATGTCAATATCTTCATTTCTCAAAGAAATTTTAGCTAGATTTCCCCATGTTTCACAAATTAATTTTATGAATTTCATTGGAGGTCCATCTACATTATCATTAGATTTATCACATAAGATGGATGTTATGAATTGACTTACCTATTTAGGAGGTGCATTTTGAGAACCATCACTTTTTTCTCTGATCTTTTGAAACACCTGAAAATAAAGATCAAATTCAATATGATAATGTCAAAAAGTTTCAAAAACCTTATTTTCCCTCACATAAAGTGGCCTTAACATTTGAAACATTGTTTGTCCAATATTTATATGAGGATTTTCATCACAAAACATCATATACATCTCATGTTGTGTTATTTCTAACTAATGTTTTGTATGTAGTCAAAAAATGTCTCTAGATTCGATTCTATATTTTAGAACATCTCTATTATTTGATGAGGGATGAGCATGATCATGCCAAAAACTTGAGACCAAGTTCCTAACACCAACTTCAATCTTGTTAGAATGAGAAGCCCTACACATTAATGCCTAATTTCCTTCTATAGTATTATCATCCAAAACCTTTCTCCT
The DNA here is from genome assembly GCA_007258455.2 of Sequoia sempervirens. NCBI lineage: Eukaryota > Viridiplantae > Streptophyta > Pinopsida > Cupressales > Cupressaceae > Sequoia > Sequoia sempervirens. The sequence goes on from VDFB02122663.1 coordinate 9,571, forward strand.
TTTCACATATCTTGTTAGTTTCCTTCTACTTAAGCCAATTTCACTTGAAAGTGAAGACACTTGATGCTTTCTTGTCATTTTTGGACTTACAATTTAGATGTCAACATCACCCTTCTTGAAATTCTCTTATCCACTGATCGAGATTGCTTCCCATTGGAATCCAAACCTTGTTTAAAATTTTCAATAATATTTAAGTCTTCTAGGCCTTAACTTTTCCTCTCTTTTTTTGTGAAATCTACACCCATCAATTCTACGGGCTCTTTTAGGTCACCATGAAGCATTAATATTGATAAAAATTTGGCTTGACCAAGTGTATGATGAATTTTGAAATAAGTCACAATTATTTCCTTTGAAGTTCTTGTGAATTCCCTCTTAGTAGTAGTAGTAGGTTGTTCAACATAAAACTTCATTTTCTCAATATCCAATTCAAGTAAATGATCTATATTTTTGTTTTCTCTCTACCTCTTTCATTAGATTCATAGTATGGATAATGGTAGAAGGAAGTGATAATGAACCTTTTCCAACATCAAATTATGTATGGGGGCCTCATTTCTAGCATCAATTGTTTGTACAACTTGGGTCTCCTCCATAACATCAACCATGTCTGCTTCAATGTCATCTTCTCCAATAACTAGATTTGGCTTAGGGACCTCCACCCCACTTTCAATTTGTTGAGCTATTGTACACATATCATGTATAAAAGATAATATTTTAGAATATATAAAACATAAATTATTAAACTATGGATCCAAAGCATCAAGGTGTATGAAATTTTAGAATGAAAAAGTACATTAATAATTAGGAACTTAAAGTTAATAATAGAGAAAAGGGTGAACATCCTAACTAATTTTCCTCTTTTAAATTACATTACTTTTGACACACATTATGTTCTTAAAATGGCCCTCTTACAAAAGGAATTAACTTAAAAAAATAATAATTAGGAACTTAAAGTTAATAATAGAGAAAAGGGTGAACATCCTAACTAATTTTCCTCTTTTAAATTACATTACTTTTGACACACATTATGTTCTTAAAATGGCCCTCTTACAAAATGAATTAACATACAAGAACATTCAATATGCACAATAACCATCATTTCAAAACAATCATAGTTGAAACAAAATAGGTTAAAGATAAATATATCCTTGTTGTCATGAACATAGAAATAAGGGCATGTGTAATATCACATAATAGATTAATCAATAGATCAACATAGTGAAATTATGAATCAAAATTAACAACCATATCATCTAAACATTATACATGATCTCAATTGCATCATATGAACAATATGCTCATCATAATTTTAATAGCATGCACATGGAATAATTATTAATTCACACTTGATCATTCACAATAGCAAATTGCAATGACCAATAATTGATATTATTAATTAGTATATACATTAAACATAAAAAATGGCATGCTTAACATCATGAATGAATATAATCAATCCATATTTAATTAACTCACAGGTCACACATGTACATAGAACAAATATCTTATAAAATTAAGTCAATTAAAATATGGTACAAAAAAATAGGTTAGACAAATATATCCTTGTTGTCATAAACATAGAAATAAGGGTGTGTACAACATCACATAATATATTACTCAATATTGATCAACATAGTCAAATTATGGATCAAAATTAACAACCATATATCATCTAAACACTACATGATCTCAATTGCATCATATTCAATATGCTTGTTCATCATAATTTTAATAATGCATGAATAATTCTTAATTCACACAATCATTCACAATAGCAAACTACAATGACCAATAATTGATATTATTAACATGAATATACATTAAACATAAAAATTGGGGTTAACATCATGCACAGATTATAGGCAATAAGTCGAGACAAAATTGAATATAAAAATTGGGCCTTACACCATTAAGAAACTTACTACATTAAGAGATGAAAAAAATTAAGAAACTTCTTATTTAAAGTGTTAAGAGATGAACAAAATTAAGAAACCAGGTCTAGTTTTTTCTTTATTTAAATATGTTTATCAAAATTATAGATTAAATTATCTGATTTAGATTACAAAATAGGCATTCTTGATTAGAAGCTAACCTAAAATAACTAACTTGAAAGAGTTGCTTGACTAAAGATACAATCTAGAAATAAAATTAGGAAATGAGAAGCGAACATAGGAAAAAAAATTAACTTATGCACCTAGAAATTGGAAAGTGATGAATGAAATTAAGAAACTACCTCGTGCTTTCTTTATTAAATTTAGTGTTAAGAGATGAACAAAATTAAGAAACAAGTCTTATTTCTCTAGATTATTTATACAAAAACTAGAGAGAAAGGAGAGGAAGAAGACAAAAAAAGGAAGCCCAAGTTATGACTACATGGATATCTATGAGGAGATTAAACCAAATGCTTTTAGATCCTAGGGAAATTATATATTCATCTTTCACCAAATTCCTATTTATATTTGTTTCACTTGTGTGTTGTGCGGTCTAAAACAACCACTTCTTGGAGGTCAACATTCCTAATTTTTTGAAACAAAGTAAAAGTTGCACATGTCATTAGATTGATTGGAGTATATGATCACAAGTTTGATTGTTAGGAGTAGTTAGATCCTTGAGTAGGTACTACATTCCTTTGAAAATAAATTTATTATAGTTCTCCCCACCAATATTTTAATTGAGATATAAATGGTTATAAGAATCTTAGATATAAAAGGAACTTGATGTCATAGGGTCCTATTAGTTGTTGGATGAAGAAGATAAATAATGTTTAGATGCCAAATCTTGATAACTATATATTTGGTTACCTTGATCAAAATGTGGGAGGAGACCTAACTTATTTAATAAAACAAAAAAATCCTTAAGAGGTAAAGTGCAATGAAAACTCACTATCTAGTTCAAGTAGCTCTTAGGGTACCTTCATCTTGATAGAGGTAAGGAACCCAACATCCATTGGGAACGAAGGCCCTTTGAATTGAGCATGAAATGTCAAAATTTAAAATTTATAGGAATAATTCTTCATGAGGCACTAGGGGTAGTCTTGATCTATTTCCATTTAGTTGTAGAGGCCACCTTGAGCATAGAACAAAGATAAAACCTACACTCTAATTGTGAAAAAAATTTGATATTATTGATCCTAATCTTATCTAGAACAATATTTAATTAAAAAAAAATCATAATTTATAATAAAAAATATACATACCTTTTTTTTGAACTTTTTAAGCTTGATATCTTTGCCTCCTTTCACACAATTGTTGTTTCCTTTCTTCAAAATGATGTTGTGCAACCTTATTTTACCTATTCTTTGGGCTTCCCATCTTCTCAAGTTGCAAAATATGATCTTGATAACTCTTTGCCAATTCCGCCATTTCCGCTTCTCTTCGACCTCCTTTCCAGCCATTAATTTCATTTCAGACAAATTTATTCAAGCTTTCCCATTCTCTAGCTTACGTCTTTTTCCTTTTCCGAATTTTTCCTCGATGAAGTCATCAAAGTGGTTTGACCAAATTTATTTATTAATTGAAATTAATAAATATGATCAAATGTACATTCAGGGGCTGCTATCAGTATTAGTTAACTAAAAAATCAAGTATTTTAAACTATCTTCTATGTGTTGATCAATCATAATAACGATAACGATTACGTAAGAATATTTCCCTTAATATATATGTGCAAGCTGAGCATCCATGTTACTTTCCGTATAGTTTATGTATTGAAGCACATGCTTAGCCATTGAAAGGATCAACATAAACTAACTCTTATTTTTAATCGACGAATCAGAAGACTTTATTTATTCTTTTCTTTTAAAGTTTGGACGATATTTTATAAATATTAATATTGTGATAAATAGTAAAGAAATATATTTTATAATGTTTTTGAAGATGTTAAATATCTATTTAAACACTTCAATTCTTTCATGTTATATCTATCTACCTAAATCTCTTAAGAGTCTTATATCTACATAAGTTGACATATTGTTGAGGAATTATAAGGCCTATATACGCTACCATAGACCTTATAAGGTCTCAAATACACTTCTTTATCACTATTCTTCTACTATGATAGTCATATAAACCTTTGTTGATCGCTATTGGACATGCTTATAGCTTTGAATACATTGAACTCTCATTGTATCACACATTTGCACTCTTCTACAACTTATAATTTAGTTTCTAGCATCACATAGACTCCCTTATCACTATCCATGCACATACAAGCATTATTCAAGGTCTAGACTTGCCATTTACATAAAATATTTTTTTTGGGTATAAGATATAAACTCATTCTTTAGACACATTTTACTCACTTATGTACATATTTCTTATCATTCATGGATCTTAACATAAATGTGTGTAATGAATCCCAAAATACAGACCTTACAAGGTCTTACACAAGTAAATATGAGAGAAAGAGATATGAATTTTTAATAACATATATGATTAAAATATGATTCTTTGCTAGAATATATATATTCTAGCAAAGAATCATATTTTAATCACTTTAACAGTAAAAATAGTTAAAGTTTGAAGTGAGCATTAAAATCATTTTAAAAAAATATGATCACTCTCAATATTAAGTCAACACTAAGTATTCTTATGCTTTACTATCTAAACAATTTAAACCATTTAAGCCATGCATATGTATAAAATGTTTATATAACATTAATCTCAATAAGGTCATGAAGGTGTACACAATGTTGTGAGAATGTCATATAATTTCATAAGGTCTACAATGAATTATAGGTACACAATGAATTTCTTAATAAAGCCATATAAGCATACAATGGTACAAATTGAAAAATATAAATCTACATGGGTGATCCCACAATAGTGGTTTACACTTTTTGGGACATCCTAATTTTTGTTGAAATCACATATTTTTAAAAAATATTATGAATCTTATTGAACAACTAATGACTCTTTCTCTACTATACAGATGAAGAAACAATGTCATAACCAATAACTCTCATCCACCAAATAGGCATCCTAGGTTCAATAATCCTTTGTAGCTCTACCTATTAATATAGTTAAACAATATAAATATTAGTATCTAGAAAACATGAAATATAAAATGTCATAAGTAAATAATCATTAACCACAAGTTGATAATCCTCCTTAATCATCTTTTTCTTCTCTTCATCCACCTAAGGGGAAGTGCAAAAAGTGGAGTTATCACTTACTATTGCGGCAATCATGAAGAAGAAAATTAGACTAAATATGACCATCACCAATTTGCACTCAATGATGCTAGGTATTTAATAATGATTTCAAATTGACACTTACATTATTGGATCATACATACTTAAGTTGCATAGAAGAGAAAACTATTGTAGCAATGTCTGTCTCTATTTATCCATGAACATTAGGAGTCCATGCTAAAGTCATCAACTAAAAATAAGAACATGGTTATTTGAAAAAATATACATAACATTATTTACACACATAACTATTAAAATAGTAAAAATTACTTCAATGAAAGTAGAGAACTATGTACTACCAATTTAACATTCCCCAATGCCAAAGGTCCAACATTCATCTATTCATCATTAAATGTTCATTTTAAGATTTTAATTGATATATGAATTGAAATTCATAGGTGGTATATTTATGATTTGGCATACCCACAAAATTATTTGATGAAGTGGTAACAAGTGTAGGATGCATACTTTGGAAATTTTAATACATACAAAATGATTGACATTACTTTTTCATTCATAATAGATCAATATAGTTATTTATAAATTTCACTAGGAACTATACTAAATTACACAACCTTATTGAGAATTACTTATCATTCAAAACCAAAGCTCATATCTAGTAACTCATCAGTCAAGGTTGAACTATCTAATATAGAAGGATTATGTGGCTAACACTATGTGGAGCATTCTCTTCAATGGGCGTACTAGTGTTATGATCATGTACACCATATGTTGCATGCTTCATTATAAAATTATTTGACCTATAATCATATATGAACCCACAAGAATAAAAAATGTGTTATGATAAATAATGTCTCAAAGGCTCACCCTCATAACCTTCAAAAAGAAGCCTACTAATCCTAAAGAAAGGTATGTGTTAGTAAATTGATAGGCTCTAGGATTGCACCTTGATACTTGTCTTGGAAATGGAAGGAAATGTTACAAATTGAATATATTGGTGAGTGAGGAGTCTCACTAGTTGGCCTTATACCCCTATCTATCCTATGTAGAACCTTTTCATCTACCATAAAAATCATGTGCATCAAAATTATTTATAAATTTATTAAGGATAAACTAAAAATATATTTTACTCAAGAAATAATAAGATGCCTCATTGTTTTTGTTTTCTTTGAAGATGCCTCACTATTATTACATGGAGATGATAAAAAATATCTTGGACACCTATCCCTAAATTTACTCTATATTCCTTAGCATTGAAACCAATAAATTAAGAATATTTTTAACTTACATGTATAGAATCATTAGCTCTTAGGCTTATGCCTAACTCATCAACTTTTTTCATAATTTTTTAATTTTTCACCTATTGATAAAATAGTTTTTTCAAATAATACTAGTGAGCATTTTGTCTATAATGTAGCCAAGCATTTATTTTCCCATTGAATAAATATATGAGATATATTATTGACTTCGGTGATATTATAAGAGATTTCTAATGTGTTCTTGTCATATTTATATCTTTTAGGGTTTCTATTAATGTTTGAAGATGCATTTTCTATTATTAAATTTCACCTAGGGGGTCATACCCATTGTATTGGCTAAGAAAAAATAGTTTATGGTTTTCCCATCATGGAGGTCCTTCTAAAACCATGTAGGGTGCCTATATTTAACTACCAAATCCATCTATAATTGATTTTATACCTTCTATATGAAACTAGATTTTTCTATACACCCATTACATACAATGGTATACATTAGAAAAATACAAATCAATGTGTTCAAAACCATATAGGTGCATAATGATATACTTTGGAAAATAAAAAATCTACACCAACATGTCATGAAGGAATACAAAAAAATATCTAGACATAAATACTATGGAGTATCATTGAAAAATTGTTGACTATCACTTTGCTAGGAAGATGAAAAGCTAATGTTATAATTGACAACTCTCACCTCTTAATTGCCTCTAGTCTCAAGAATTATTTGTAGCTCCACCTTTTAATACAACTAAACACAATAAATGTATTAGTATAAAAAAATTGACATATACATTATATAAGTTTAAATAATCACTTACCATAAGTTGATGATCCTCTTTAATCATCTTTTGCTTCTCTTCATCCACCTAAGGGGTGCATTCATGAATTTAAGTTATCACCTCCTTTTGTGGAAAGCATGAAGAAGTAATTTGGACTAAATATAAATTTCATCAATTTTCACTAAATGATGTTAGAAAAAACAAAACGTCAAGTTGACATTTACATTATTGGATTCAATATCTATGTAAGAGACCTATAAGAGAAAACTATTACAACAATTCCCATCTCCATTGATCCATGAACATTAGAAGAATTTTATGTTAATGTCATCAACTAAAAGTAAAAGCATAGTTATTTGACCAAAATATACATAACATTATTTACACACATAATGAGTAAAATAGTAAAATATACCACAATGATTGACAATTCACATGTGGTATATATTTACAAGTTTCTTATAACTTATATGCTTGACAACTTGACCCCACATAAGTATGTGATATAGTGATGATAGGTGTAGGATGCACACTTTGACTTTGGAATTTTATAGCACATGCAATTATTTTTATATTTTTCATTCATAATGGATTAATATAATTAATTATAAAATTCTATACGAAATATACTAAATTGCATAACCTTTTTAAAAATTGCATAGTCATCAAAACCAAAGCTCATATCTAGTTACTCTTCAATAAAGAAAAAACTATCTAATATTCAAGGATGGTGTGTACCACCATGTGTGGAACATATTCTTTAATGTGTGAACTAATGTCATGTGACCATGTAAACCCTATGTTTTATACTTTATCACAAAATTATTTGACCTATAGTTACATGTAGGACCATATACATGACAAATATGTGGTAGTAGCTAACATCACAAAGGCTCACCCTCATCACCATAGGAAAGGATCCTACTACTGCTAAATAAAGGTCTTAGTGAAATAATGGACCATAAGGATTGCACCTCAACACACTCCTTTAAAATGGAAGTCCAAATTGTGATATTTTGAATAGATGGGTGATTAGGGAGTCTAATTCACTATCCATGTGTATGATAGGGCCCCTGTCTATCTATGCAGAGGCTTTTCTTCTACCCTAAAAATCATTCTTGTCAAAGTAATTTATATTTTCTTTCAGGATTAAATAACAAGAGTTACCTCAAGAAATACCAAGGTATCTCATTCTTGTTACATATAGATTATAAAAAACCCTTTTCCACCTATTGCAAAGGTTATTATTCATTCGTTGGTTTTTGGCATCAATAAATTGGGATTACTTTTCAACTTGTATGCTTACAATCATTAGTTCTTGGGTTTATAAACAAATCATATCAATTATTTTTTTGTAATTTTCCTATCTTTCACCTATTATAAGATAGTTTTGTTGAACAATACTAACTATCATTTTGTTTATAATTTTACCTATGGATTTCTTTATTTTTTATTGAATCTATGTGATACATTATATCTACCAATGATATTGCAAGATATTTCTAGTGTGTTCTTGTGGAATTTTATATTTCTTAAGGTTTATATTAATGTTTTGAAGCTCCATTTTTATTTATAAATTTGGCCTAGGGGTTTGTACCCATTGTATTAACTTAAAAATGAGAAATTACATTTTATAGATGCTCCATTATAGAGGACCTTCTAAAAGCCTCATAGGGTTTTTTTATTTAACGACCAAGACAATTTACAACTAATTATATGTTTTCTATACAAAATTTGGTTTATATACACAACCATTATATTATCTAATTGAAACCTAGAAAATTGTGTTCTCTCTTTTGGGAGATGGAACTAAAGGAGGAAATATTAGGGTTCCTCCACCTATTTCCTTCAAGTTTCATTAAAGGAAACCCTATAGATCTAAACCTATGTATGGTATTAGGGAAAGCAATTTGCAATAGGGTGTCCTAGGGGTGTGATTAAAGAAAAAGGGGGTTCACCACCAAGCAAGGGCTTAGAAAGAAGATGTAAAAGATATACAAACTTAACTATGCAGCTCAAGATATGAAACTGAAAATTAGAATAATGAATTGAGAATGGACAAAGGGGAACTTGGAAAGTTGAAGATGCTTGAAATAAGGTCTACACTCACAAAAAATTAAACTTTTCATGCATAATTGGACTCATATTCTAGTAGGGGTGATTTAGTCCTAGTTTAAGGTTTTGGACTAAAATCAAAATCTTGAACTGCTAAACTAGGATCTATAGAAAATGCTTGAAATTTGGTATACTGGGACTCATATGCCACTAGTGGCAATTTAGTCCCAGTATCAAGATTGATCTGAAACTCTGATATCCTGTAATGATTTCCTATGGCTTCTTTCCTATCAAATCTCTAAATTCTGCTCTATAGATGACTTTCTGTGATCTTGCAATGTAGATGACAACTTCAACAACTTTCTCCAAAATTTCTCTTTAATGGATCTTCAACCTAAATCTACAAATCACACATCCAAGAGAGGGAAAAATGTTGTTTTGTTAGTGTATCTAGGGTTTTCCTTGGTCAAACCCTGTTTTGGTAATCAAACCTTGAAATGGAATCAAATAACAAGAAGGAATGATGAATGAACAAATATGCTATGTTGTAACTCACCAAACCCTTGTAACAAAAGCTGCAGACTTGTATGTAATGGCTAGCATGAATGTGGATCTTGACTCTTGCTTGTATGTTATTGATCTTGACTTGAATGCTTTCTCAAATCATAAGAACCTACATCACAAATGTTAGCTCAAAAACAAACCTGATGCATGATGACTTTGACATTCAATGCTTGACTCTTGAATATCGCTCCAAAATACTTGATAGTCACTCTTGAATGCTCTTGAATTCTCTTGTGATCATAAACTTGCTAGAATTCTTGATCTCAAAAAGTGATAGGATAAAATATGTGAAAGAACCTTGTATTTATACTTGTTTATGGAAATGTTTTCAAAATTACAACACTACAAGTTGACATCAAATCTAGGAGAATAAAATACCACCAAGAATTGAATTCACAATGAGGTCCAAGCTAAGTGGAACTTATAAACCAATTCGGGCGTATGAGTCCCAGTAGCTAAGTTTGGGACAAAAATTTCAAGAATTGTTAAGTTTTACGCCAAATTCAAGTTTAGGCCCTAAAACTTAGGTGGGACCCATACACCCAAGGCCCAAGGTGGTGTATGAGTCCTAGATCACTAAATCTAGTACATACAAACTGAAATCATTAAATTATAATTGGTTATTTGATGTGTTAGGATTATCCTCAAAAGGATGCATTGAATAAGGCTTGTGGATGTAAAATAGGACCAAATAAGGCATAAAGAAGCCCAATTTTAGCAGGGAGGACCCAAATAAGTGTGAAAATGTAGAGGGATACATTTTTATACATTACACTAATAATTCTATTATTTATATTCTTGCTATTCTACTTTTTCCTCCTCGCCTCTTCTTATCATTTCTCCGTAACTCAAAAGTGAAAGACCAATCAACTCCCCATGAATATTTTTCTCCTATTGGTGATTTCAGAGTGATGTAATATAAAAAATTGTATACCCTTGTGATTTCATGTTATGGTTTACACTCAAGATGGTGTCCATCCCATTAGTTTATATCTAGTTTCATTCAACCCTTGCACTATCCTTTTTCACTCCCATGGTGTAAGGACTTTGTCTCCCATTGTCCTTTTTTCTCAAATTAATGTTGAAATTTTGTTAACCTTGTGGTTTTTTATGTTTCATAATTTCCAAAAATCAAACTATCTAGACACTAGCATGACACACCAATGTATGCATGATGTGCTAGAATACCATGATAGTTTCTCATTCAAAAACCATTTTAATTATTTCTCTACCTATAAGGTATCTAGCTTGGTGGTAGTCACTTATAATGAATATCTATAGTTCACTAGCCTCTTCTCCTTCTCCCATTCCTCTCATTTTTGAATTTATATTTTATTTTTTATAGTTTCTCTCTCATATTAACTTTCTCTTGCACTCTCTTATACTTGAAAAATCCTTATGGTTCCTAATAACTATTCTTTGGTACTGGTTCCTCCTTGTGATTACATTAGGACTTCTTCAACATTCTTCTCAAAGGTAGTTGAATTCAACAATACTCTTGTCACTTTGGCTTACTCAAGTTTTAAAAGATGATATTGTTCTTGTTTCATTTATATTGTCTTGTCTATTTTCTTATTACCATTATAGAATTGTGTTTTTGTTCCCTTACACCTTGGCATATTCACATCCTTACAATTTGTCTCATTTTAGTCTACTTTATTTGCATTATCAATGCACTTAATTCCTAGATGCACATAGGATATGCGAACTACATTGTATATCATTGGATATTTTTTGAGGTCAAAATAAAAATATAGGGGTTTGAATTGAAGGAAAAAAGCTCCCAAACAACCCCAAATTTATTTATTTTCGTTGTAAATTTGCATGTATTTTTAAGAGCACTCAACCTAAAAATGTTTTCAAGTGTTTTATTCTTATTTTTCCATTTCTATTCTCCATTTAATATATAATATATCTTTTTATTTCATTACTATAAAGAGCCACTCCGTATTTTGCATTCTTAATTTTGGTTGTGTAGATTGGGAAAATAATTAGAATTGAACAAAGTGTTTTCCATAATTTCCTTAAATAATTCTCAATCATATTGTGATTGATTTGGTAGCATCCTAGAAAATGTTACCCATAATTTGGCGCTAGGTTCCTTATTTTTTACTATTTACACTTCTTAACTTGGTTCACCAATTTTATGCTCTAGCTTCTTAAAATATAAATTTTTCAAAAGAATGGTACCTAGAAAGGAGTTTTTTTTTTGTATAAGATATGGCCCTATAAAGGTCTCAAAAAGAGAATTATGTAGTAGATTATATGAGAAAGATGAATTCCTAAAAAATAGAGTAAAATATAAAAGCCAATCATATCATTAGAAAGAGCATACATTTTTTCTCTATAAATAAACCACTAAAAAATACCTTTTCATGGTTTGGAATGAACCTCTTGAAGTTGCACTCTAACTTTAAAAAATACAATGGAGGGGGGGTCTATCCTTGGTGGATCTTAGGTGGTTGGATAGTGGAATTGTTTCTAGAGGTGGAAATCTAGTGTGGTGTAGGAGGTTGGAGGGTAGTTGGAGGGATAAGAGTTACTTATATGTGGTAATAAAGTGAAAATAAGATCGTATTGATGTTGCAATAGTGATAATGGGATGATGGTAGGGGTAGAGTAAGGAGGTTATAGGGGTGGTGTTCTAATTATATTTTTGTAGTGGTTAGGACTAGTCCAATTGGGGCCTAAGGGTAGAGCCTTGTAGTCCCTTATTAGGTCCAATACCACAACTTTGGATTGCAACCTTCTTCTAGAAGGGTTTTGGGCCACCCAACAAAAAATTCTTTTGAAAAAATATGTACTATTTAAAAAAAATAGACCTGTATGGTACAATATAGTATGGCCTACACAAGAAATTATTTTTCTTCAAATTCTCTAACCCATAGTTTGAGAAAGATATAATTATATCTAGAGTTTTTACACCTTCTGTGATGGCGCGACTTCACACTTTATCGGAGTAATTATTGACAGTCGCGGGACTCGGAGAACCCTTTATTCTACCCGTTGCTATGTTTTACACATTCACATTATTAGGCTCCCGGCCCTTTCTTTAGCTGTAACAAGTCCCAACTTCCTTAATTAGTGTTGTTGTATTATTTACCCCATTAAGTTGGAGTTTATAAACTAAAATGCATCCAGTTCAAGAAAGCGTGCACTTTCATTGCTTCGTTTAGGACCCTTAAGCTCAAAAAAAACCAATTTTCTTGGATTGATGATGTAAAAGTATATTTATTTACACTTTCACATTGAATTTTGAGACCTCTTGTATTTATGACCTTAATATCATCATTAATAGGCCCCTAAGACCCTATAATATGCATCCCAAGGCATATTTCAATCAAATTTTTGACAATATCAATAAATTAACTTAATTTCTTCACTCCTCGACACTTTCTCTCTCCAAATAGGCCTTCTGGGACCCATACACCACCTTTCACATATGGGTCCCACCTAGGTGGGACCCATAGGCCACAAAGGGTGTATGAGTCCCATTTGGCCTATTTTTTAGGGTTTTGAGTGGGAAAATCTGGGTTTTTAGTTCAAATTTCATAGATGTCAACCCATGGGATCCAATTAATAGAATATTAGATAGATTTCCTATATAAATAAGGTCTCAAATAATTATTTCAATAAGCATTCATGATATCAAGTCAAGCACTCAAGAGTTAAGCATTCGAAGAATTCATAAGATCATTAAGAGATCACTCAAGATCATTTTTAAAGCATTTAAGGGTAGATTCTTCATCATTTGAACTACAACAATTCAAGATCCGTCATCATGTTAAGGATATCAAGCATCAAGTATGTTATTGAGCTAATGTTGTGATGTAACATTGAGGATCCATTTACAAGCATTGTTCTACACTTATCTCAAGATCTAAATCTACATCTTTCATGGTCATTTCATGTTAGATTGCAGACTTACAAGACATCATTCAAGGTATCATATTTCATGTTTCATGATTCATGTCTTTATTTCATTATCTCATCATTTGGTTTAATTACCTAAAAAGGGTTTGACCTACAAAAACCCCTATCCTCTAACAAACAACAAATCTTTCTTCTCTTTTATGTGTGGTTGCAGATCTAGGAGTTTTGGAGCTTGAAGATTCCTTGAAGATTAGGTTTCAAGCTTGGAGAAAGTTGTTGGAATTATCCCCTCATTTGCAAGGTTGCTATTTTCACAAAAAGTCATCTACAAGTTCAACATCAGGGTTTCAGATCTAGGAATCAGATTAGAAAGAAAGAGTAGAGATTGGAGCACAGATTTGAACTTTGAATTCCCAAAAAAGCAGAACAAGATTGATAAGCTAGAAGTGGCCTATGAGTCCCACTATAGGCATTTTTCCATATTTTTGTAGTTTCAAATACCCTTTTTCTAGAAACCAGTTCTTGCCTAGAAACCCTGATATGGGACAAGTACGCTAAGAATAGCATACGAGTCCCAATGTGCCAAAATTTTAGGAATTTTAGTGTTTCAGAGCTCATTCCATCATTCTCCAGGTTTCCAGGTGCATACTTCTGAGATCTCACCTTTCTGTTTTGATTTACATGCATTTTTAGGTCATTTAATTAAGCCTTGCATCACATTAGGTTTAAGCATTAGGTCTTGTATTTCATTAGTCTTTCCAAGCCCTAGCTTGGTGGTGAACCCTTCATTAGTTTACAATTAGACCTTAGGGAAATCCTATTGCAAGATCCCTTTCTCCTTTGCATTGAGATCTCTAGGGTTATCCTTGAATGAGAGTGCCGAGTTTTGTTATTCTATCTCCTAAGCATAGAACCCCAACATAATTCCTCCTTTCAACTAGTAAGTGGAGTCACCTCATGCAATACTTTCTAAACCAATTTTGTATGTGAGTGTAGCATCATCTTATCTTCGTTAGCTATTTTTTTCACATTCTTGCTTTCATTTGTAATTGTTGTGCACTCATCTGAATTATCTAAAATGAGGGATGGTAATTGATTTGAAGCTTTAGTATTTTTGAGGGGAGCTTGATCCTCATTTTTGACATCGGCCTTTACAATTTCATCTCTTGTGCTATTGTGTGCATACAAATCACCACCAAGCATTAGGGAGGCATCTGCTTAATCTGAGGAGATTTGGGAAGAGGATTTGACTCCAAAGATTGTTCAAGGGTTGCATCCATAGTGTAATGATTTGGAAACACACTGATCCACCAAGAACCTTGACATTCTATTTAGCTCTTGGGCCGCAAACAATCCTTGGCAGCATGTCTTGTTACAAAACATCTACATCATCGGAAAATCCTTCATAATCTAAAGATTGTGACCAACAACGGCCAACCACTTTGAAGGTGATGTCATTAGGGAGATCTATCGATATATCCATATCAACAAGGATGCAAGTGAAGGTTGTATGAGTAAAATCTGTAGTGTCTGGTGCCAAAGGAATTTCCCATGGTTTCAAAGCAAGAATAGAACCGGGATTGTAATGGTAAGTTTGGTAGCTGGACCCAAATAGGCCTCACTTGAATGATTTAGTGTTAGGGTTGAACTCAAGATACCAAGGTTTGAGAAAGAGCATGTGTTGCCCCCAAATCCAATGTTCGCAGAGAATAGCATCCCGATCCTGCACACAATCGAAAACCACGAAAACCACGAGTGCAAGGATACACTTTCAGGTTACCTTTCATCATAGGCTGCTATGCATTAGTAATCCACTTGTGCAATTCCGGGAGACCAGGCCAAAAGCGATTAAATGGTCCAATTAAACCATTGCCAGTGAAGAATGTTTCGCTTTCAACTACTACTTTTTTAATCTCCCCAGAGAACTCGAGAATTGGAGATGATTTAGCCGGTCTGAGGAAGTTAATCTTGTTGTTGGACAAATTCTCCCCATCCCTCAAAGGATCCGTTCGCTTGGTTGGACACGAATCCAAAGCGCAGAGTTTCACCCCTCCGGCATTGTGGCCATCACAGGTTCTGAAGGAGACGCCCTCAGAATCGTTAGATTTTTGTTTCCCTTGTTATGGGTCATGGAAATGCCACCACAGTTTGCAGAGGAGATTAGAGGAATAAGGCTTCCAAACACTGTTTGGTTGCCAGAATAGGAGCTGCCGTCCAAGGAGAAGCCATACTCGGAAATCCTAGCAGGGCGGTGGTTCGGAGATTTCTGGAGCGCCATGATAAAACTTTTTCATGTTCCTTAAAAAAGTGTAATCATTGATATTACTAAAGAAAGAAGCAGTGGGATTTCAAAAATATAGAGCAGAGCTAAAGAAAGCTTTAGATAATTATTAAAATAAGTTAAATTTGTATAGAGAGATGAGAGAAACACCAGGAGGAATGCTACCACTTTTAGAAGTAATAATGGTTCGAGTAGTTTGAAAATTAACTTAATCCGATCAACTTATTTGAGAAACATACAAAATAATTAACAAATAACCACAGCCGAGCACGTCATGATAAAGATCTGTCAAAACTGTGGCCAATTAATTCAATAGTGTGGTTGAAAATTTTCTAATGGAACGTTAATTGCAAGGTCTCTGCAAGTTCCAAGTATAAACAAATCCAAATAATAAGAAATCTGGTTCCCCAGAGTTCATAACAGCATTTACAGAAAGAAACCCAATATCACAAATGGTGGAGAAACATATGTATATTACTCCACGCCATAACCAAACTCGCAGTGAGTGACGTGCCCACGCCCATTAACAGCAAACTCAAAGTAGCCAAAGCAATGGTGGGCCTAGTACTCATTAAATATGTGTGCAAAAGTCCGGTTGCTTGACAAATAGTCCAGTAATAATCAGAACGCATGTTTTTCTCCCATTCCATCCATTCCTGAGGAGGGCGGTAACAGCTTTCCTGCAACTTGAGCTCGTACACTCGCCTTCTCAGAACGGACATATTTGCGTCTACCGTGCTCGGCCCTTCGCCACAGTCATAATCTCCATACCTTGCTCTGACGCCCATGTACTGTTTCCTCAAACTCAACCTTTTCTTGTGTGTCTGCAAGCACAACAAGCCCGAAGGATTGGACTTAACTGCAGATGCAGCTCTCATAACCTCCATAGCCATGAATATATGACCTGTTCTTCGCCAAAGAAAACAAGAAATGAGATTGCAGATTTCAATAGCTTTGGATGCCTGATTTGAAAAGAGGGGCGAATAAAAGAAAGAGAGTATTGAAGATTGTATGCATGACCAAACTGTATTTAAAGGCTAATGCCCATTTGAAAATGATAATATTCAACGGCCGTCCAAGACGATGCTTGTCGTTAC
>VDFB02122664.1:0-18804 GCA_007258455.2 Sequoia sempervirens
AAGAAGCACACAAACTCTTACTAGGCCCAATATGTCCCATCTCCAATAACTCCTTAATTGCTTTTTCAATCTCATCCTTATGCCACTTAGGATGCCTGTAAGGAGTAGTAATAACAGGATTGGCACCCTCCTCCATCTCAATCACACGCTCAATGCCTCTATTAGGAGGCCTTCTTGGAGGTATACTGTTGAATACCTTGCTTCGCTTGGATAGCAAACCTTGAACATCTAGATGATAGCTCCTCTTCTCCTCCTCTATAATTGAAGGCATAATCACACATTCTGCTGCCCACTCAACTTTATCATATCTAAATATCCTCTCCATGAGTTTGAAAGACACAACTTGAGGTCCACCATTAGACATTCCTCTTAAGACCACATTTTTCCTTTTGATTTAAATTTCAGCTCCATGGTTTGAAAATTAAGAATGATCTCACCTAAAGATTGTAGCCACTATATACCCAA
Source organism: Sequoia sempervirens (assembly GCA_007258455.2). Lineage (NCBI taxonomy): Eukaryota > Viridiplantae > Streptophyta > Pinopsida > Cupressales > Cupressaceae > Sequoia > Sequoia sempervirens. Next base: position 466 of record VDFB02122664.1, read on the forward strand.
CATGCATTTGTATCACCAATACTAACCACATTGAAGTCATCCTTGACTTCGTAGTTGCCCAACTATAGGCTCATCTGGGGAATCATCCTAGTGCATGTGATAGTGAATCCATCTGCTACCATCACCTTAAATCCATCCACATTCTCTGTTTTGAGTCTCCTATGTGCCACATCTCCATTAATAAAATTATGTGTTGCACTTGCTTCAATCAAAGCCACAACATGCTGCCCACCAAGGACTCCATGAACTCAAAGACTCCATGAACTCAAAGACTCATTCTTTTGAAAGCTAGAAAGTTGGGAGCACTCCTCCTTTGACTCTTCCGACTACCTTTCCTCCCTTTCTCCTTTGAATTAGATCGCTGGTCTGAATTTTGTTATTGATTCATCAGTTGAATAGTACTCTATTTGATGTGCCTTGCCTTAACTGCACATTTATGATCTGGGGCCCAAGGCTCTTAGCAAGTGAAACATAATTTCTTTCTTCTTAGGTCATTCAAGGCCTCCTCATCCAATCTAGATGATGTCTTCTTGGTTTGCATCCTTGTGAAATGTTTTTTATCCTTCTTGCTTTGAAAGGTCCTCGACTGAAATTTGTTTCTAGGGGAAGCCAACTCTATGCTTCTTGTCTTCTTCATTTCCTTTTCAAATGATGGTGGGTCAAATGCCTTAACCCATCTTCTAACAGGCTCCATTAGTCCTTCACTAAAAAGGACTACAAGTCTCCTCTCCATGATACCAGGAACCATAACCGAGAGCCTTTGGAATTTTGAAATGTATGTGTCAAGAGAACCATATTGTTTCAGCTGTGCAAGCTCTCTGAAATGTAATTCAGAATCTTTCTTATCAAGCCTTTTGATGAGCTTATTTGTGAACTCATCATAATTGGTGATCAAGTTGTGGCCAAGTGTGACTAGGCCATGATACCACCACTCATGGGCTGCTCCATCAAGGTGCAATGTGGCAAATTTGGTTGCTTCATTTTCTGACATAGGTCTAAGGGATAAATAGTTATCCAATTTTTGCACCCAAGCTCTAGCAATGCACTTGTCACTCCCATCAATATATGTCAATGTTATTTTACCCAAAGTATGCTGGAAGTCTCTTTGCAGTGGTGCCCCTTTGTTTTCCACTCTACCACCCCTCTTCTTCCTTTGGTTCAAATGCCAATCTAAAGTCAATAAGTCACGAATCATAGTTGGTAAGGAGACGTACTTCATATAGGCTGCTATCATCTCATCTGCTAAAGGTACTTGTACCTTTGGAACAACCTGTGGCGCCTCTCTACGAGTAAATGTAGGCTGAAAAGGTCTAGGGACAGACCTTGATACTGCTGCAGCAGTACATCCCCTAGTGTTTGACTGATTTGTAGAGCTAGTTTCACAATTTGGTACTTGGTTAACTTGTGGGATTCCTTGATTCAACTTATCCAACATTTGTGATATCATATCTAGTATAGCATCAAATTTTTTCTTTGCTTTGGAATTAGGACGAACTGAACCAGCTTGTCCCTTGTCTCTTCAACCGTGATTCTAGGTGAACTGTGGTTTGTAGATTCAATTAAATTGTCACTGTGAATAGTCAAACCCCTTTGCACTATCTGTTCTGCTATTGAAGGATCAATATTTAGAGTTTGTGGGTTATTGGAAAATTGATGTTGTTGTCTTTTCTGATTTCTGTTATAATACCTGAGCTCTCTTTCACTCGATGAAGCTGAAACTCAACACAGGCTGGGAGGAAGAGACCAGCTTTGATACCACTGTAAGAGCACCCCCTTATTTTTTTTAAAATTTCCATCCAACGATGCCACAGCAAATACTCAAGCAATAAACATGTATTTATGCAAGTTTGACTAATATGAGCTCTGAAGGGTTTTTAATTTAAGAAACTTCTGCTGTTGCAATTTTATAATGAGGATTACAATCATTCAAGTCACAACTGTTACAAATTTAGAGCCCCAAAATACATTTAAGAAAGCATTATGGAATATGCTCTAAAACAACAACCATATGGAATGTAAATACCTTGAATAGGATGCATCATTGTGCCATTATAGACTTGCTGTAGCAGTCCTTGAGTGTAGACAGTCAACAGCAAATGTCAAACTGATTCTTCAACACCAACCACAAGCCTCCCAGCTGCAGCGATAGGCTCATTCAGCTACTCCAAACACCAATACTCTCTCCTAGATTGGTCAGACCCATAAACCCAACCTCAACCAGCAAGCAACAACCATTCCTAGGTTAATTAAACAATTCAGACCATCTGAAACAAAATACAAGAGTGTTGGTTGTGCAGGGGCTATTTGGCATGAAAATTCATATCTATTTTTTTGAATTCAAAACTGCCAAATATCATTTGCTAACATTCCAACAGGTCAGGGCACCACTTCAGGGGAGATTGCAGTTGTGAAACTCACCAAAAACCTTGGTACAAACTCCAAGAAAACCACCAATCACCTATATACTACTTGTTGAAAGGGGAGATTTCCTCTAGTAAACTAATGACAGCTTTAGCCATTGAAAAGCACTTGCAAAGGGGTTGCCCAATGCTGTGAAGACCATTGGAAACTTTATAAATACCCAAAACTCAAAAGTCACTCCAATAACCTAGGCATTCAAAAAGAGGGGTACGACCTGTCTTGACAAGTTGTGCAGCCAGACTTGGAATCTTTTGCAAAACACTACCAAAACCCTCCAAAAACCTCTGAAAACTCAATACCAAACACTGCCAAAAATTTGCATTTCAAAATACCTTGAATATTTTCATTTTTTTGAAACCCCGAAATTCAAAATTCATGAAACTCAATGTGTTTTTTGAGTGAAAAGACCAGGCCAGCTAGGATGGATCTTGCACCATTGAAACTAGTAAAAATTGATGAGGATTTTCATCCTTAATCAACTTTTGGAAGAACTCAGTGTTCACTCCGATAGCATCTTGTTATGTGTGTAAACTTGGATAATCCAAATGAGAGCTCAAATCCTCTTTTTATAGAGTTGGAGGGAAAAAAGAGCAATTTTAAATTCAAAATAATTCATTTTCCCTCGAATGTCGTTTTGACTATATAAAATTATATTATGTCCAAGTCTCCTTTTCCCTAGGCATCCACTTGAGGGGACAACATATTTTATTAAATTAAAACACTAACATAAATATTATAACATTAACTTAAACTTTAGTGTAATATTTTAAATAATCCAAACAACTTTGTAAAAAGCACTGTCAAGGCATTGAAAATTGAAACTGATCATGCCAAGAAGTTGGTACTGAATAATAATGCCAAGTGCCAAAATAGACGCTCAAAATAACAATGTTCTCCAAGAAATATGGAGAACAACCCAGATGACCATAAATAGTACCAAGAGCATCACCACCATCTTGAACATCGTCCAGACACCAAAACTTCATTAGATGCCAAGAAAACCCGAAATTGAGCTCTCCAAGAACCTTGGAGTCCCCTAACCACCACCAATTAGCCTACGGGAACTCTAGAATAGGCTAACGGTCACATTAGCTGACCAGGCTTGAGAAGGGGACATTACACTCCATAGCTTGACTCAATCATTTTTGTGAAGTTCTTTACCTCTAGTGTTTTTGGTAGCCACAAAATGCATGAAACGAGGTGTTCCCATAGGTCCAATTAATTATAGAGTTTTCTCTTGTGCTTGTACCAGAATTTTGAACTCATCTTTATGAAGCTCTTTGTGTTAAGAAACAAAGGAAGAACATGCAACAGGGAAAAGGAGTTATTTTCTTTTGTGGAAGGAGGCACAAATAGACCCAAAAACAACAATGACAACAATGGAAGAAAATTATTTTTCATTGACTTTTCCATATAATTCTTTTATGAACCATGTTTTTACTGGTCCCTGGCCAACGTAAATATGTGAATAAATCTTTCTTGGTCTCCAAGGATAGTGTTTCATTGAACTAAGAAGAAAATAGCCCCCATTTTTGCAAGTTTTTATATTTTGTTGTCTATATACACCCTTTGGCTAAATCTATACTTATATGACAAACATGGAATTGGGAAACTTACCTATTTTTATTTGATTGTTGTATGGTTCATGTATGGCTTTGAGTAGATAAGAGTGCATTCTACAATGATAAAATTTAGTAAGCTAGAATTGAGCTGAGCTAAATTAAAAAAATAGCTTCAAGATCCTTTCACAACACCTTACAACACTCATCTAAAGTTAGCAACATTCATCCAAGTTACATAAAAGAACATACAAGGTATAACCAAACAAACATAGCTAAATCTACATTCCACAAGACTATGCAACAATAAACATTACTTACATCTTTGAAATAACCACCCTCAATTTCTTTTTTGAAATACGTCAGCCTCAAAGTAAATGAGAGCATAACTTCCATTCCACTTTCTGATAACCCAGATCCTGAATTGGGCAAGATAAGAGCATAAAATGTCAAGATTACAATTTATTGATTTATAGCTTGTTGAAAAAAAAACATTAGGTGGCAAGTTAGCCAAACCACGTATGTAGTGGGATGCATAACAATACAAGAAATAAATCATCCACTTATTCAATAGGAATTACAAGGAACTTCCACTTTTCATTGGGAAAGCTTATATAATGTTTGAGAACATTTAAACATGCTTCTTCCACTTTTTAGTGGTGAGCTATTACAATATTACCACTTGTTCAGTGGGCTAAGTACATCAACAATAACAAATTTAAACCCATTGGTGGTACTATCATCAAGTGCTTACAAAATAAAGTGCATAAAAATTGAGGCTTTTGGTAATATAACCATCCAAAGCGTTACAAGGTTAGCACATATGCATTATGAACACCAAAATAAGAGGATTAACTGCTGATATGAAGTGCTGATATAAAGAACTGTTGAAACACCCCACAATAGCACCAAATAACATATACCCAATATACCAACTATGAAATAGCAATGTGATACCATGAATGGATGAACTAGAAGGCTGATACAAGTCTGAAAACACCATTTTTGAAATTGGCAAGACTTGTTACTTAAGACAAGTTTTCTCTCATTTCCTTACCTCAAGGATCCTTGGTTGGGATCTAAAATCATGATGGATTGTGGGAATGTTGTTGAAATCTAATATTTCCTTACACAACTCACCAAGGCCAAACGAACAAAAGTGACTGCCAAAGAAATAAAATTGACAAAAGAGAATAACCAAATTCAGACCAAAGAGATAGATGTGACAATAAAGAACACCCAGATTGAAGCAAAAGACAAGGAAATTGAAAAGATGAAACATCAATTGAGAGAGGCGGTGCACATGGTGAAGGCAGCTAGGGAGAAGGGATTGATTGTAGCTCATCACTTTAAGTTGAGGATAGAGGAAGTCTACCAGCTTCGCCAGCTCAGTGCCCAGATATCTACTCTGACCTCCTCCGTCCACCCAGCTCTAGGGATGTCTTCTCATCCATCCTCTCACTAGTTAGTATACTATATTGTTGCCTTCCAATTTTGCTTGCTAGTTGTTTGGAAGACGACTTTCTTTCTGGGGAGGCTGATGTAGTCAGCCAAATGCAATAAGTAATATTGTAATCAGTTAAAGTAAATAATTATTAGATGTTATCAGGAATTAGTCCCCAACCGTTGGTTGGTTGTACTTGGTAGTTGCTGACAGTTAGTGTCCTCAACCAACATCGGCCGGCTATATTTTGTATGTTTGCACTTGTAGTCAGGGACCACATATATTTTGGTTTTCTGTAATCATTGCCTATCTGATGAATGGAAAATACAAGACATATATTCTATGCATTGTTTGAGTAATTAATATGTTTTATGATTGTTGTTATATATTTCCGTTTACTCTTTGTTAATCGGTCAAGTAGCATTAAGGATTAAACACTTTGAAAACTCAAAAAAGGAGCATACAAACACACCCACAAGCAAAATACTGGAAAATTCCTTTCAAACTCCACCCAACACACCTCAAAACACTGAATAGATCTTCATCTCAACAACATCCAAAATTGAAACTCGATTTGAAGCACAATGATGATCTCTGAAATGAAATCACTCCAATCTAGCTAGGGATTATCTCTCAAATCTGAAATTAGAAATCAGATGAGGGTTTTTGTCCTAAAAAGATTATGGAATAATTCACAGGTTTAATCCGACAGCATAACAATATGAGAATACTTCAGCATATGCAAATGAGCCCCCATTGTAAAAACCCCAAACTTGCAATATTGATGTTTTTGTCTTGCAATCATTTTGTCGAACACTTTGTATGCAATGAAGTATTTTTTAATATAAATCCCTTTGCTGGTTGGTTTGATTAAATATTGTATTGATTAAATATTGTGCTGGATTGTATTTCCAGCATAAAATATGCAGATTGAAAAATTCATCAAGAGTAAAATTTACACTTGCAATATTCAAACAGAAATTTCTGATATTAATCAATATACAATTTGCTGTTATAGACTGCTGCTATTCTTTCTTATCAGTTGATAGAAGTTTCATGAATATATAAATTCAGAAAATTAAAAGTTAATTGCACCTGACCTTATACAAAGAATTTTAAAGTTGACTGCAGTCCTGATTGCAATAGGAGTCCAACATTGCCTTTGTCTTTTGGCAAAATACTGCTCAATATTGTTTACTTTCAACTCATCCCAAAAAGGCAGGTGACCAACATTAGAGTCCTCCATACATTCAAACTCCCATAACCCAGCGTATATTTTTTTCTTCTAGATGAAGCTGCTCCACTTGCGTTTGAATAGTTCCAAAAAGGCAGGTCAATCGCATTAGAGAGTCCTATGAAAATTACAGTCTAACAGAGAATTCTTGTAGCTATTAATTTTTTAGGTCAGATGAAGAACAGAAAAATAGAAATGAGAGTAAGGAAATGGAATGTACATGTGCAATTCATCGTCTTATAATAAAACCAAAAACATTGAAATTTCAAAACACAGAAAATTCAATTTTAGTGTCATCAATGCAAATTAAAAAAATCTGCATGAAAAGAGAAGAAAGATATGGAGAAAGAATCAAATTGAGTGGAAGAAAGAATCTGGATGATAATCACTATAACGAAAGGTTCACACATTTGGGTTGGAGAAATATGTTCTATTTAAATATTCTGGGGTTGTTTATTTAATAATATCTTAAAGTATTTTGAAGAGGCTTTGAAGGCAAGTCATACTTTTCTTGTTAAAGTGATTTGTGGTCTTTCGATGAAAGAGGGACCCTTGTTCAAAGAAACCGTCCTCTGGCCTTGATTTAACACATTTTTTTTCTCTCTCCAATTCTTAAGCAGATTGGAGTGTTCAAGCAGTTATTAGCTGGGTTTTGTCACAATATTTTGGGGAGGAGCATATTTCGATAATTGCTGAAGAAGATACACAAGCACTTAGTGGAAGGGATGGAAATGAGTTACTGCAGGGAGTGGTCAGCACAGTGAATGAGTGCCTAAGTGAAGCAGTGACGTTTGGGCTTGATTCTCCACTGAAATCACTAGGAACCCATGATGTCCTTAATGCTATAAACAAGGGGAGCTCTAAAGGTGGACCTACTGGAAGACATTGGGTACTAGATCCAGTAGATGGCACTCTTGGTTTTGTACGAGGAGACCAATATGCAGTAGCTCTTGCTATGATAGAAGATGGAGAGGTGGTACTTGGCGTTCTTGGTTGTCCCAATTATCCAATGAGAAGGGAGTGGCTTAACTACCATCATCGCTATTATCAACTAATGTCTAAACTGTCCCCACCAGGTTCTGGAGTATGGAGTAAAGGCTGTGTGATATCTGCACAGAAGGGTAGTGGACAAGCTTGGATGGAGCCTTTGGTCAATGACATCATAAAGTTGGGGTTGTCAACTTTAGCAAGGCCTGTCACTGTTTCATCCATTGATGATCCTGCATTGGCTACATTTTGTGAACCAGTTGAAAAGGAAAACTCAAGCCATTCCTTCACAGAAGGACTTGCTAACAGTTTAGGGCTAAGGTGAGCCTTACTTTTGGAATTTTTATTTTTCATTGGACATTTATTTTAGGTTTCTTGACCATTTGTAATATTTATTGTGTGAATATTATTAGAGTTTGTCCAATAATTGAATGAATGTCTTATTTTTCAGAAATCGTCCATTGCGTGTTTATAGCATGGCAAAATATGCAGCTATAGCTCGAGGTGATGCAGAGATATTTATGAAATTTGCAAGGGCTGGATATAAAGAGAAAGTATGGGACCATGCAGCGGGAGTTCTTATCATACAAGAAGCTGGGGGTGTTGTGACTGATGCTGGAGGATCTCCCCTTGATTTTTCAAAGGGGATTTACCTAGAGGGACTTGATAGAGGGATCATTGCCTGTTGTGGTCCCCAGATTCATGAGAAAATAATTGCAGCAGTTGATGCAAGTTGGGATTCTTCCAATTTGTGACCTGTGCATTTCTTTAGATGGGAATTTGCTATGGGCATGGCTCTGTAAAAGGGATTATTTCCATTTCCTGAAAATATAAGATGCAGTTAAATGATCTTATTTTTTTATGGCAAAAATGCATTTGCCTAATCAGAGAAGTTCCACTGCTACATTCTGTGTGATATCAATTAAGGATGGGTTATGTGCTTCCATGACTATTGTGTCCATGTAGCCATCTGTTGGAATGAAAATTTCATGTTTTTAGATGGATGTGGAGCATATTAATGCCTTGTCAGGGCATGGCTACTTTTCGTCAATGTACATGTTTATTTGATGCCTTGAATGTCTTATTTGAAGAGAGAGATGATATGTTTAAGTATGGTGGCAGGTATTACTATGAGAATTCCAGCTGGGGTCATGGCTAAAAAATAATCCTCTGATGACAGTTTTACCTTAATATTGGACAAATCTCCGCTAAAAGAAAGAATTATGCAAGAAGAAGCCATTTTTTCACCGACATTCTCATGCCACGAGTCTGTTAGAATTGTCACGCAGAGTAATTTTTTCACTTACTCTTTTTAAATTTTGCTTGTACTTGTGCATCAGTTACTTGCAGTTAATTTTCAGCATGGAATGCCTAGAGGTTAGTGAGTCATATCTATTATATTTCTTTCAGGGTAAATCTCACCGTATGGTGCTAATTGCTTCATGGTCACCAATCTCAAATGACAATCTGGGTTAATTGTAGTTGCAAGCCATCACTTTTCTTGCTGATAGATAAAAATAGATGAGTGACTGTCATCCCTTATGACATCTTGAGTCAAGCATCTTCACAAGTGGGGTCACTACCATTTGAGCATTGTAGGCCTCACTCAACAAGATTAAAAAATCAGAATTTATTTGAATATTAACCAAAGAACAGCTTTCCATTTTTATGCTTTGACAAGTACTAAAAAAAGAGAGTGGGAAACAAGAGACCAAAATCAAAATTACTCAAGATTTGGGTGGATAGTGAACCGATATTAGGACTAGTAGAGCCATTCCTTTCTGGTCCATTGATATACTTATAACTCTAATAACTATTGTTGAAATAGTTCCATAGACATCTCATTGAAGCCCCAAATGTACAATATATTTCTCAAGAATGATTCATTATGATGATAAAGTGTAATAAGTTGAGAATTTGGAGATCAATAGGTACATTCTTGAACGCTTTTTTGGCATATGAGGTTGTGCATGTTGTAGAAGGGTTTCATTTGACATAGTTTGATCTCAAGTATGGACTCTTCTCCCAAATACTCTGGGTTTTCTAACACATGGGGCATAGATAGTGTCCTGTTATACTATGTTATACATGCCATGCATACTTAGTTTTGTAATTTTAATTGTTGTCTAAGGTATTGCAAGTTACCAGATGGTTCTAAACAGTCAAATCCAACCATTGAGGCCCTAATGAGTCAATAACTATTGGTCTGTAAAACAGTATTTACATGGTCAAGGAAGGTGTACTGATTTTAATAAGGCCCTTGTGCTGCTTGCATTTTTAATTGGATGCCGCATCTCAAATAAAGCATCTATTTTTACATTCTTGTGCAACCCTCCTAGTATGAATTACTATTCTTAACTCATACTGCAAATGATTGTATTGGTTGTGCAGTTTGAGTAGTTAATATGGGGTTTCTATGTCATCATGTTGGGTTTTTCAATTGACAATGAAGGGTTTGACCTTCATATATTTAGTCTGTTTTCATGTAGTCTTTTAGTCTGCATGGTTTCCATCTCATCTGGTTAGGGTTTCAATGCACATCACATTTTTACCAGACAAACCTTCATTTTTCCAGAATAGCTCATACAAGATTGTTGAACCCATATCAATGATTGTATTGAAATTTCCGAACCTAACGAAGGATTTTGACCAGCAGGTTTGTGTACCTTTTACAGAGGCATTGCAATGGTGGATAATTGCTATTTGAGAGTCACAATTATTATACAAGAAGGCTACAAATGAATATAAATTGTATATCTAAAGGTTCTGCAAACCAACCTTCTCCAAAAGAAGATTGAATTTTGTCATCATATTTTGAGAAACCATGAAAAAATTAACAAGTTAAAAACAAATTTGATCAGTAATTACTTTTAAATTAAAATTATACTTCCTACTCGCCTAGCATGCATCCCACAAATGCTACACACTGAAAAATGAATCTTTACAAACTTGAAGTGTAAACTATGTAAGGGTCATTCCAATAGAATTGTAATATGCCTATAACTACTTTTATTGGGTGGCCCTCGGAGTGAGGAGTGGATGCATATAATCATCAATTCCTGTGTAATACAATCTACCTTTACCCAACTGAAAAAATAGTTGAAAAATTTATCAATCTCATTCCAATTTCTTTTTGTATTTCACCTTTGACAGAAATGATATGCATACATTACGATGGTAAATCTCTTTGACAAAGTTGCAAGATACTAGGTAAGGTAGGTGAAAACACAGGTTAAATTAATCTTAAAAAAGCTACTTCTTTACACAAGAAGGCCCCACTTACATAAATGATTGGCCATGCCTATTTGCACAGAGACTTTGTGCTGAGCTACCATGCAAGCAATTAGAAATTAGTTAGTTTTTTCGGTATATCATGCTGTGTTGTCAATGAATACATTTTCTTAATAAATCAGCTGCTGAAATATATAAATGCATGTTACGGCTGTTTCTATATTCTGCTGAATATACCATATCACCTTGGTATTGTTATGGCTATTAATTATTTTTGTTGGGAAAAAAATGATGGTTGTGGGTTAACGGAGATTATCTTCAGTTCAACCTTTTTGAACAAGAGGACTTATATTATAGTCTCATTCTCTCAGTGTCGAACTTCTTTTTTTCTTACAGATCAACCGCTGCTGCAACTTAACATTCAGTAGTGAAGGAAGAATGCTGTCAAATTTAGCTAGACTCCTTTAATTTGTAGCAATGGTTGCTATTAGAAATTAAAATATTATCACCATATTTTGTTGATATAGTAGAAAAAGAAATTTTTAATTAGAGTGCTTAGAGTTAGATTTTAGAATATCTAGGATTAGAGAATTTGTTTTTTGAAAAATAAGAGTATGCTCTTCTCTTACATTGAATGATGATTTGAAGAATTAGAAAAACTTGAAAGAGATCATATTCTAGGGGATTCCTATTTATGCTTTTGTTTAGCAAGTTGTTTTGGGAGATTCTTAGATAGAATTTGAGCTCACCGTTGAGCCTAGAGCATTTGGAAAAATAGACTTTACCTTTTCTTGCATCCAAATTGACATATGAGGCTTGATTTGTGAAAGTTTTCATGTGGGAGTTCCTAAGGAAATTTTGTAGGTAGCTAATATTTTAGAGCACCTCAGGTCAAATTTGTAATAATCACTCTTAACATTTTTTTATTTTTTTTTAAATATTGTCATCTCAAAACAAAATGGAATGACAAGCACTTCCTTTCCACTTTTCGATGACCAAGTTTCCAATGTGGTTGAGGTGAAAGTATACAGTTGTAATATCCCCCTTAGTTTCTTCCCAATTTTGAGCACACAACACTTCACTCGTTAATGTTAGCCCAAGAAAGCTAACCAACTGAAAATAACTCTTCACTTTCTGATCACCTAGATTCCGGAGTGGGTAAGGTGAGAGCATACGGTGTAAGGGGATTTTTTTAATGATAATTTGAAAATACTGGATGTATAATGTTGTTGGCGGCAAGCCAACCAATTTAGGAAATGTAAAATGCTAGGTAGCAAGCTGACCTCTTCCACTTTTCAGCGACCTGTCAGAAAGTAAATGCTTAGGTGGCAAGCTAGCTTCTTCCACTTTTCAACGAACTACAGAAAAGTAAATGAAGTAAAATGCTTAGGTGGCAAGCTAACCTCTTCCACTTTTCAGCAGGCTACATAAATGTAAGGAAACTCAACCACTTATTCAGCGGGAGTGGAAATACATAAACTGAAATGGAAGAGCTGATCAGTACTATTGAATCAACTTTACAATATTAAGTCTTATACAATGAATTCATAATATAACTTAGCAACTTGAAATTTCAAATGTTAGACAATGTATTCCATGGAAAATACAAAGATAAACATAAAAAAAATATGGAAAATTACAAAAAATACCAAGTCTGATATAAAATGGCAACGTTCTATTTTTTTGATCAGCAACCTTGGAAATAACCAATATGCTTGTAACTTTCCCAAAACAACTCTGAATGAGCTCAATCTGAAAGCAAATGATGTCTAGAGGCTAGGCATCCAATTTCAAGCAACAAAACCACCCTGAACAGCTCTCATTTTTTATGAATGTTTCCCAACGCACTCACAGAAAAGGTACAACCTCCTTGAAAAGGGTGACCTTTTCTTAAAATCCAAATCTTCACCAAAAATGACCAAAACTTGAGCAATGAGGCACCCAAGTAATCAAAGATTTTTGGCTGAAATATAGAACCATACAAAGATTTTACACAAATAAATCGGTGCTTCTTCATATTTTCATTCAATACATATAACATATTTATAGGACTCATAAATCCTATTATTTAGGAACCAACACAAACAACATCCCTAAATATATTGAGTTGTTTTAACACTCAATTACAAACAAACATTTCTACCACTATAATAACAAACTCTTAACAAATTGTAATATCCCCTTCTAGTTGACATTGACATATCGACAAGATTAGCCTATTTGTGGCTCTCATAGGCAAATGATGCATGGTGAGAGAGTCATCTGGTAGTCATTCGGTGATTATTTGGCTTAGTATTTGATTGGATTGAGGATTTCCATTAGATATCATTATTATTTCTATTTATGGAAACCTTATGTTATAATTTGATGTTGAGGTGCACTTTATTAATTATATTATATTTTTCATATTCATAAAGTGCAAATAATAAAATATATTGGAGACCTAGAAGTCGAAATATAATATTATTTTAATTGGGCCGACCTCTAGAGGAGATGCATAAATAGACATTGAGGTTTCATTCTTGAGCATTTGTGGACCCGAGTGGCCTATAGATAATCATTGATCTTTGGGAACGATAACTCCCATTGAGAACATAAATGAGGGAATGAAATATCTCTTGAAGGGTTGTAGATTGGAGGTGATATTTCAGTCACTTCATTGGGCAAAATTTGTGGCCAAAGGCCAATTTTGAAGACTACAATTATGGGGGACGATTTGCATTGAAGAGTAGTATTCTTGGCATTGATTATTTGAGGGGAAAGGATATATTTTAATTGAAGAATTTCTGAAGCTAAATTTGAAGCAAACAAGAATGCCATTGGAAGCACATTTTAATTCATTGGAGCTCTTTTGGAGATGGAAGCGCTTCATTTCTAGGTGCTTGCTAATTGTGTTTGGAGTTCTTGGAGGCTTGGAAGCATTGTGAATTATTTTATTTCTCCATTCCTATTAGAACAGGGGCAATTACTTCAAAAAATTATCTTGGCTGCATAATGTCTCCATCTTCCAAGATATTGCTTGCTCCTTCCTTGGGGATTCAAGGTGCCACCAAGCTATAGGTTCCTTTGTTCATTTCATGCTATTTCATGAAATTTAGTTACATTTTAGAAGGCACTGCTGTAGGTGATAGTTTATATCAAATTCAAGCATTCTATCACATGTATGTAAGCCAAGAGTCTTGGCATTTCATCATATTGTCATTGTAGAAGGATTGCATCATCAATAATATATTTGAAGTTGGGAGTTCTCTATTCGAATCTTATCTATTTGAAATGTCTAAGAGGATGTATGCCAACTGTTTGACATAATGTCTAAAAGTTGTAGCTACATATTTTGCATATGAAACCTCATCTATTGCATTTGAAAATACAAAAAAGAAATTTGCATTGCATATAAGACCTTGTCTAATCATCATAGAGTCATTTGCAAGTATTATATGCATTGGATATCATTTGAAAAACATTTATATCAGATTGAAACACTCAAACCAACAAACCAAAACTTTGCAATTAAATTGTTTGACAAAATTACAAGCTACAAATTGGGGAAAATTATGATCAGTTTGAGCAAGACTCATTACACAGATATTTAATTTTAATACTACGTGAGTTACTACTTTAACTCACTTTACCTCACACACTCTATCCCATGTGAACACTAATTTCCAACATTCCTCCCCTTAGTGTGAACATGGTTTGAACTCACACCCTTCATCTGTAGTATGCTCATCCCTATGGCATGTCCAACTGACTCATGACCTTGATCCAAAGAAAGGCTCTCTCCTCCCATGGTTTTAAAAAGGCTTACTACAAACCTTGACGTGAACATGAACCTCCTCCATCTGTCCACCTTGTGTGGTTTTCTGGATCCTCCCACAAACCCTTCCAAGATCCATGAATTGACTTACACTGGTGCTTTTGTTTGCCACTATGCTTGTACATTAGGGAAGTTTATGGAAATCAACATACATATCACAAATCTGAAAAACTCATACCAGGAAAGGTTTCACATTACATTCGATAAGAACACAATGTTCTTAATTGTAGTCACTGTTGTCAATCGCTACCACTTGATCTTGAATAACATAGATAACTGCCACTGCCACTGGAAGCTGCCTTTGACTTTAGCCATTTTGGTGCGAAATGGGAATGGAAAATTGGTTATTATTCCTCCCCACAATGAGAAATTCCATTTATTCAACAAACATGAATGTTGAAAAGAAAATCATACCATATTCCATACTATTGTTTGGATCTTGTTGCACATGGCCATTATTGCCAGTGAACATATTCACCAGTCAACCATCTTCCAACAAAGTACGACACTTAGAGGATCTCCGCAGTCAGAGGATATCTGCAATCATCTGCTCTCCAATATGATCGTTTTTCAGCATTCACACAACACATTGAAAAGAAAAAAAAAACACACTATGAGATAGAAAATAATTTATGCCACTAAAGCTAATAAGCGGCCCCATCATTGGTGACTGACAAGAGGTCGTTGGTTGTCCTCCAACCTCTGGTGCCTCCATCCTCTAGTAAAATTGCTACTTAGCAAATTTGTCTGTTGAGGCTCATTTCATCAGTTGTGAGGAAATAATATATCCTCCAACCTTAATATGAACTTCTTACAAGGAGTGTCTGGTACCACCGATAATGCACTCCAATACATCATAATTTATTTTAATAGAAATTCTTCTATATTGATTTTATATAACAAATAAATAATTCTATCCATCCCTTTTTAATACATATGTCTACAATTTCACATGAATCTTTAAACAAAATAAAAATGAATCCCTTTTGACAATTTTATACTCCAATATTGCAACAACCACACCACTCAAGTGGCCACCATTGTTGTGAAGAGAAAAACAATAAAAATGAAACTTCAGTCCAAGAAATCACTTCATTTCAAACACTGGTAAGGCAATCTTGTTTCACTAGTAATTGATCCTCATTAAGCTTGTGGATGATGCTAAAGTAGAGAGCCTGTGGTAGCTGACACGTAGGCCAAAATGAGTGAATTCTGCTATGAAAATGAATTTATAGATTGTTACATCACACATTGATCTCCAATCCGACTACTGTGAATGTCTCCAATGATGGTGAAATGTAGAATGAAGACCTTTAGTTCTAACCGAGTGACTCCTAATATTGTTTGCACCTTCCCAACATCATGATTGCTGCCCTATATAGATGTGTTTGATGGTTTGATGGCAATGATGACCCACCACACCCACCACTGAATTTGTTGTCTGCAAGGAATGCAGATCAACATATATAGAATGATTCCAACCAACAATGGAGCTTCAATGATGGTGATGAACATAGCAGACCAACAAACCCTCCTAGCGCCTTCCTCCAAAGATGATAACCTTAATTAATAGTTGCAACTGAAAAGAATAGAGGTTGTGGCAGATCTACAATCAAACCTCTAGCAATCAAGGCTCCAAACAATTGATTATGCTTCTACAGTTCAATGCTCTATATGGCAGTGCAAGAGATCTTCAATATCCTTAATGATGGCTCTGTGATTATGATAATTCAACGATGCCCAACAAATCTTAGAAATCTTTAGCACACTAATTAAACCTTTAATGGATCTAATTGTCTATTATATTAACTTGATAAAATTGTAGAGAGTTCCTAATGTCCTTTCCAAGTTCCTCACATTGTTGCTTCAATACAAACCATCAACAAGCGTGTGATGATCACAAAATATCAGGTGCATAGGAATGAACACACTCTAATACCATATCAAAGATTTTGGGCCGAAATATAGAAGCATACAAAGATTTTACACAAATAAATTGGTGCTTCTTCATATTTTCATTCAATACATATAACATATTTATAGGACTTGTAAATCCTATTATTTAGGAACCAACACAAAGAAGATCCCTAAATATATTGAGTTGTTTTAACAACTCAATTACAAACAAACATTTCTACCACTAACTAGCCTATGAAACTTCAAAATAAGCTAACAACCATTGAAAAAAATAGGGCTAAAAATGGGGACATTACAATGGTAAACATGATTACAATTATATTTGAAATGAAATAGATGAAGGTAATCCACTTATACAGTGGGGTTAGCTTAGCTCTTCCACTTTTTAGTGGGAAAGCTTAAACAATATTGGAAATGTAAAACCAACTCTCTCCACTTTTTAGTGGTGAGCGAATACAACAAGAAATAACAACTCCCCCACTTTTTAACAGTGAGTAAATACAATAAGCTAGTGTAACTCTTTCATTTTTAGGAGTGAGAATCAATAAACCACTTATTTAGTGGGGTAAATAACAACAAAATATCAAGAGCGACTCACTGGAGGTACTACTAGTCAGTGTTACATTGTTAGCTCATTTGAAAACTTCTAAATTCAATATATGAATTTGTTGTTATAGGTATGCTCATGAAAGAAATTTATAGAACATCCCCATATGTATCACAACATCAAAGAATTAACCCCCCATCATGGAATTAACAAGTATACCTCAAAGATTGGAAAATAGATGACTGGTGCATGTCTGAAGGAGGTCTGAACCCATCTATTACAATTTGGGCAGTGAGATATAAACTCAAAAAACTTCATCAAATCACTCCCACATGCACCCAAAATGAATGTAAGCTATAACCATGCTTCCAAAAAACTTTGAATGACTTATCACATCATCAAAATATTCATACTGAAAAACCAAATTGAAACTTCAAAGCAACTCCAATGGCGAGTCCTGCCTAGAATCATACTACAGGCTTGATGAGTGTTAGTCAGATATTTTACTTGTTATCGTTTGCTTGTTGTCGGCCGTAGTTGGCCTCGGCCGTAGTTGGCCTCGGTCATACTCGGCAGTTGTCAAATAAAACAATAGTTAGTAAAGAATAATAATGTCATGTAATGTACTCTCGGCAAAACATGTTCAGATTAGTGTTAATGTAATGATGTTATGAAACGTCGTGTCGGTTGGTTGTCTAACCACCGCCGAGCGTTATATGTAGTCGGGTGGGAATAAGTCGGAAAGATATACTGATGATGCTATGATAAGAAGGAATGAGTTTTGTTGCCGATGATATACTGTGAGCATTGTGATACTCTTGTACATGATATTCCTGAGAATGAATAAAGGTTCTGGCATTTTACTATGATATCTTCCAGTTTACTGTTTTATCCTATGTTCTGTTTATTACAAGTTTGCCAGTAGTACGTAGAGTTTGAATCCCATTCCGTAGGCAAACATTTGGCGCCGTTGCCTGAACGGACTAGGGCATCATCCACAATGGCAGCGTAATGGGTCAGCCAGCGGAAGAACCTATAAATGCTAATGAGGAACGAGAAGACTCATTGACGGAAGACTTGGTAAATTTGTGGAAAATATCGCTTCGTGATCACGTACGTAGGGAATCCCTCGTTCGGAGATCCGAAAGAGGAAGTCATAAAGGATGGAAGTGAACGCGGCGA
>VDFB02122664.1:18904-43700 GCA_007258455.2 Sequoia sempervirens
TGAGACCAGTTCACTGAGCGGATTGTTTCACTGGCAAATGGAGGATTATGAAGTCTTCCACCCGGATTGCCACATGCTGCAGGTCAAGGAGGGGGAAGAAGAAAAGGATAATGGCTCGACCAGTGAGACATTCCCACCTGAGTACGGAGAATATAAAGAAGGTACGGCCGAATTGGATGTAACTCCAGCCCACAAGTTCGAGCAGGACAAAATCATAAAGTACGAGGAATCAACGTTGAAAAAAGTCAACCTCGGGGAATTAGCCAAACCGAAGGAGATTTTGGTCGGTGATGACTGGGACCCTGTCCTGAAAGCGGCAGCATTCAGAATCTTCATGGAATACAAAGACGCTTTCGCCTGGACGTACAAGGATTTGAAAGGCATCCCACCGGAGTTATGTGTGCACAGGATTCCTCTCGTACCGGGAGCCCAGCCCGTACGGAAGCGACCGTACAGAATGAACAAAAATTATGCCGCCAAAGTACAGGAGGAGATCGAGAAGATGCTGGAAGCCGGCATCATTTTCAAGGTGGAAGTGAGCGAGTGGGTATCGCCGATTGTCATATCATTGAAGAAAGAGAAGGAGCAAATTAGAATCTGTGTTGACTTCCGTAGCCTGAATGCAGTGACTATCAAGGATCCATTTCCCATTCCTTTCACCGACTCGATTCTGGAAGAAGTTGCCGGGCATGAAATGTACTCCTTTCTTGATGGCTTCTCGGGTTACAATCAGATCAGTATCGCCGAGGAAGACAAATTGAAGACCACATTCGTCGTTGAAGATGGGGTGTATGCATACAACCGTATGCCATTTGGATTATGCAACGCACCAGCTACATTCCAGAGAATAATACTCCACATCTTTGATAAAATGTCGGTAGGTAATTTCAAAGCCTTCCTGGATGATTGGTCGATTTATAGCGATAAGGAAAAACATTTGAAAGCTTTAGGCGAGTGCATGGAACGGTGTAGAGCGGCCCGCCTTGCCCTGAATCCGAAAAAATGCAGATTTATGGTGCCGCAGGGGAAGTTGCTCGGACACATCGTGTGCAAAGCTGGGTTGAAAACGGATCCCGACAAGGTGCGAGTCATCGTACAGATGGAAGCCCCCGAGAATGTCACTGGAGTAAAATCTTTCCTCGGCCATGTGGGATACTACCGGAGGTTCATTAAAAATTTTGCCCAAGTATCGTACCCTCTCGACCTACTGACGAGGAAAGGTCAACCATTCGTGTGGGCCGAAGAACAGGAGAGGGCATTTCAGGAACTGAAGGATCGGCTGATTAGCTCACCCATATTGATGTACCCGGACTGGGACAAGGAATTCCACGTACACGTAGACGCTTCTAATTTTGCCATCGGAGCAACCCTAGCACAAGTGGGAGCGCACGGGCTGGATCAACCAGTATTCTTCGCCAGCCGGCTACTCTCAAAGGCAGAAAGAAATTATAGTACGACCGAGCGGGAGGCACTGGGAATGGTGTATGCCGTACAGAAGTTCAGGCATTACCTCCTCGCCACACCGTTCACTTTTTACGTGGACCACCAAGCTCTGATGTACCTGGTAAACAAACCAATTATTCAAGGACGGGTGAGTAGATGGTTGCTGTTGTTGCAAGAATTTACGTTCACCATCATTGTACGGCCAGGGAAAAGCCATGTTATTGCCGATCAGTTGTCTAGGGTCCGGTCGGGTGAACCTGCAGAGGATGGGGTGAACGAAGACTTTCCGGACGCACATTTATTTCAGATTGCAATATTGCCGTCATGGTACGAGAAGATTGGCGACTATCTGTCCACATCCACATTCCCAAGTGATATGCCACCAGCCGAGAGGAGGAAGATCGTACTGAAAAGCAAGACATTTCAATTGATCAATGGGCTACTTTACAAGATGGGACCCGACCAGATCCTCCGGAGGTGTGTCGTCGAGGAAGAAATACCCGGCGTACTAAAAGAGGCGCATGAAGGACTGGCTGGCGGCCATATGGGACCTGATGCTACAGCAAGGAAAATCCTCTTGGCAGGTCTATGGTGGCCGACGATGCACACTGACGCCAAAGA
The DNA here is from genome assembly GCA_007258455.2 of Sequoia sempervirens. NCBI lineage: Eukaryota > Viridiplantae > Streptophyta > Pinopsida > Cupressales > Cupressaceae > Sequoia > Sequoia sempervirens. Next base: position 20,969 of record VDFB02122664.1, read on the forward strand.
ATGGGTGGTAGGCTGCGACACCTGCCAAAGGGTCGGAAAACCATTGAAGCGGGATTTCATGCCACTGCATCCCTCACAGCCTCAGGAGTTGTTCGAACGATGGGGTTTGGACTTCATCGGACCGCTGAAGGTGAGTCACTTGCATCGATGCCGATATATTGTGGTCGCTACAGAGTACCTGACGAAGTGGGCTGAAGCTCGAGCGTTGCCAGACAATACAGCACAAAGTACGACAAGATTCATCTATGAGTAGATAGTAACAAGGTACGGCATCCCCATGCGGATCACGAGTGATCGGGGAGGGCACTTTGTTAATCATGTTATCAGGTTGATGACGACAGAGTTCCGAATCTTTCACAACCTGTCCAGTCCGTACTACCCGAGAGCTAATGGCCAGGCAGAGTCGACAAATAAGGTGCTCGTGTCAGTGATTCACAAATCATGTGGTGTGGAAGAAGCTGACTGGGAAGAAAGGTTACCAGCCGTCCTATGGGCATATCGTACAACGTACAAGGTAACAACGGGCCACACGCCTTTCCAGTTAATGTACGGTCAGGAGGCGGTGATGCCGATGGAATATATGGTACCAAGTCTGAGGATAGCCGTGGAGAACCGATTGGGCGATACTGAAAGCTTGAAAGAAAGACTATACCAACTGAATAAGTTGGACGAGAGAAGAGTGATGGCACAGTGGGCAACGGAGAACATGCAACGGCGACGGAAATATTGGCACGACAAGCATCTCCGGCGAATGAATTTCCGACCAGGACAGTTAGTTCTGAAGTATAACGGCCGTAACGAGATCAAGCCGGGGAAGTTTAAGGTTCGTTGGTTGGGACCGTTCCGAGTTCGGGAAATAGGTGACAATGGGTCTATAAAATTGGAAAATCTCGATGGGTCATTGATATTGGAGGCAATCAACGGATCGAAGCTAAAGCCATACCAGGAGAGAAAAGAGAAGAATACAATCGCCATAAACATGTTGGGATATGCAACAAAGGAAGATTGGCCTGTACAAAGTGAAGGGCCGAGAAAACAAGACTGGGGACTAGGAGGTCCTGGTTATGTCGCAGACAATGTCTGGGCAGAATCAGGGCGAGATCAAATAAATGAAGAGAGGTTGGCGGAGAAGCGGGTAGAAGGAATTGCAGTACCACGAATACACAAACACTTGACCAATGCAGTATTCAGAACCCCTGCATTGTGGCGTCGGATGGGGGGACATTGGCATTATGTAGCCCCTTATGAAGGAATAAGACGAGGATATATAGCCAAGGAATTGGACGCGGAAGCCCAAGCAGAAAAGGAGAACCAGGCAGAAGAACACGATGAACTGCAAAAAGATGACGAGGAAGAATGGACTGATGAACAATGGGATGCTTATTTCGAGAAGAAGGCTCCTTGTTTAAAGACGGTGTTGAGGACAGAAGATACGTTCGTGTCAACGGTGGATGGGTATACCGACGATCTCCTAAAACAAATGCGTTGGGAAAGAAGAAAAATACCAAGGGTTAGGAAGATCGCAACTCAAGATGGACTCTGGAAAATAATTCCTAACCTGGCGGGACCGCCGACAGTCCAAGGTGACGAGGTTACGTGGTATCAACAGTATGGCGGAAGATACATCGACGGAAGTTTTCGAGGTATTGGTCCTGCCCCTTTATTGGATAAATGGTTTGATATAGAATATATAGGAACCTGCTGCGAGGAAGAATGTTATAAACGACCACCACACACATGTAAATGGTATTATACGTCAGAATTAAAAGTCCCGACACACAGTGAAGTCAGAGGAATAAAGAGAAAAGAAGAGCAAGGCGGATGGGAAGAGAAATAAAAAGACGGAAAAATTAAAAGAGATCAAAGAGAAGTCAGGAGAAAAGGCAATAAATTAAATAATAAATTAAAAAAGTCGGCCATTAGAAGAAATATTAAAGTAAGAAAAGTATGGAAGATTAAAATACACGCCTGGAATATTAAAAGGCAAAACGGGAAATTAAATGAGGAAAGTAAAAGGCGCAAAAGGAAGGGGAAGAATATTAAAATACGTCAAAACACGGGAAGAAAGCAAGACGTACGGCCAAGGGCGAAGGAGAGTAAGGAGAGAAATAACATAAATACAAATCCTCAAACCGTACGGCCCATTCAGGAAGCCACAAGTCGAAGACAAGAGCACAGAGAAGAAGGGAGGACGAGCTTGCAGGAGTTTAACAGTTGCCGAGGCATACAGAGAGCAGAGGAAGAAGACGTACGGCAACAAAGAGCAGAGGAGGGAGGCGTACGGCATCAGGGAATAGGAGCCATACGGCATCAAAAATCTTGCACTCAGCACAAGTCGCCAGGGAAGGGAAACGTACGGCGTCCAAGAGATCTCAAAGACGTACGGCATTCAAAACCTGGCATCGTACGGTCTTTTGAAAAGTTGCCAGTCGTACGGCATTTGCCAACTGAGAAATTACCAGTAGAATCCGTACGGCCTCTGCCAGTGAAGAAATTCGACAAGGATAAAACCGTACGACCCTTGCAAACTGAGAAATTACCAGTAGAATCCATACGGCCTCTGCCAGTGAATAAATTCGCTAAGGATAAAACCGTACGGCCCTTGCAACCTGAGAAATTTCCAGTAGAATCCGTACGGCCTCTACAAGTGAAGAAATTCGCCAAGGATAGAACCGTACGGCCTTTGCAAATTGAGACGTTGTCAGTGGAAACCGTACGGCCCTTGGCTCTGGAAAAATTTGGCAAGTCTTGCATCGTACGGCTCTTCCAGAGTGAAATTGGTGCCAGAAGTGAAACTGTACGGCATTTCAGCCTTAGAGAAATCCGTACGAAATTCAAACTCGGAGAAATCCGTACAAAATTTACACTCCAAAGAAGTCCGTACGGCACAAATTGCCTTAGAGAAAACCGTACGGCATCAACACAGGGGGATCCGTACGGCATCAGTGGTATCAGGAAATTCCGTACGGCTTTGGCACTGCAAAAGGATCCGTACGGCATCAACATTACAGGGGGATTCGTACGGACTCAAGGTTTCACAGCCGTACGGCCATTCATCCAAGCCGTACGGCCTTGGCAGATCATTTGGCAGTTCGGCAGTCTCCCTCGGCCGTTCGGCAATTTTTGGCAGTTCGGCAGCCTTCGTCAGCAGTTCGGCAGTTTCTGGCACTTCGGCAGTTCTCACTGACGGTTCGGCAGTTTCTGGCACTTCGGCAGTTCTTACCGACAGTTTGGCAGTTTTTGGTACTTCGACAGTTTTCACCGGCAGTTCGGCAGTTTTCATAATTTCGGCAGTCTCGAGGGTTATAAAGTCGGCTGGAATCGCCGAGCTGACAAGAAGATGGACAAGGGCAAGAAACCGATGCAGCACCAGCCAAAGGTAGCCTCGACTGCGAAGAGAAAAAAGATGGATGCCGATGCCGACACGATGACATGGGAGAATCTGATCGGCAACGAGTGCAAGCAATGGTGGCGAAGCACTCCGAACGACCACTCTCTGAAGGTCGCGCTTCGACACGCTCGGGTGGACAAGGCTGTGCTCGTGCCCTTTTTTGGTTCTCGGGAGTTCGAGCCTTGGCTGAAGGCGATGGTGGAGAACTACTGCAGGCATACGCACAAGTCCGTCATCGATTACAGAGGTTGCCCAGTGACAGTTTCATTCTGGCCTCAGGACTTTGAGAGGGTGTTCGGCGTCCCAGCTTCGGGAATAGGGGTTAATAAGCCCAAGAAAATGACGCAGGAACACAAAGAACTGCTGGTCAAGCAAGTGTGCCGAAGCGACTTGTCAGCCGAAGAACAGCGTACCATATGGAATACTGGCAATCGAGGCCTCCGGAAGAATCACCTAGCAACGGCAGAGTGGAAATGTTTGTTGGACCTGATGAAGTGCCGACTCACAGGGGCTAGCCGAGCATCGGACATCGCCTTATGGCAAGTGGATTTCATGGTCGGACTCCGGGTTGGCCGAGTATACAACTGGGTGAGGCTACTCACGGAGCGGATAAGGGATTTTCTGGCGCAGAGGCATAAGGCCTTCTATATGACTCAGCACGCCATAGCTCTCTTTTTGGATGCCGTGCACACACAGGTGCCCGAGGGCAATTGGGGTCGGTGGCGGCCACTCACTCACCTCGACCCGGGATGGCCTACCGTATTCTACTGGTCGGAATTGGAAGCAAAGCAAGCCGGCGAGGGCATAGCCTCGGGGAAAAAGAGGAAACGGAAGGAGGCATCGGTGGAAGAGGAAACATCGGAGGAGGAGGCCTCAGAGGAGAGCGATGCATCGGACAGAGAGGAACCTATCGACTTATCTTCCTCGCCATCGGAGTCGAGTCCACCGACCGATGAGGAAGTATCTGTTGCCATCAGGGGTCAGGAGGCTGGCGAGATTGACATACCAGTATTGCAGCCGGCAGGATTCACTCTTCCGACACCGCCAGCCAGCCAGAGCACACACTCGGTTACGTTCACCCTCCCCGTTGCATCAGTTTGAGCCGGACGGATGTTGAGGGTAGCTGCTTCACTGCCGGGAGCATCGCCAGGGTGGGCACCTCTCGCCACCACATCACAGGGGGCAGCTACTATCAAGAAATAGTTCCACCACGGGAGATATTGCCTAGCTTGTTTTACACCATCACAAGATCGCAAAACACAGTGGAGTGGCAACCTCGGCAGGAGTTAGGGGAATGACTGAGGCCATGGAGGAGACGACTCCAACCCCAGGAGCACCCGGGGTAGCACAGATTGACAGTTGGCTGGGGTCGGTGGGCCTCACTCTCGACGTGGACAAGCAGCCAGACGAGCAGGAGAAGAGTCCCTCGGAGGGACAAGGGGATAAGGAGGGGCCGATCATTCACACCCAACAGAGTGAGACGGCCAGGATCGGCGAAGACACACTTGCACTTCCGGAGGCGAGCATAGCCGAGGCACCAGAGACAGCCATTCAGGAGCCTCAGCCGGCAGACAGGGAACAGCCCCAGGAGGAGACGAAACATTGCATACCTTCGGATGACGAGGAGGACGGGGAAGGCGCCTCCACAGAGGGCTTCGTCGTGGAAATGTCTCAGCCAGACCTGTCGGATCCGGTAGGCACAGTACAGAGGTATGTGGAGGAGCTCGAGCACATGGGCAGACTGATGATCCAAGTGGGACAGGTATCCAGGGACCTGAGGATTGGCCGATCACCTCTGGTAGGCCAGGAGGTTCACCGCATTCGGGGATTTGTGCAGATGGGGTGTGAGGCGGAGTTTGCTAGGATATTTGGCGAGGGGTGGCCGACAGGAGAGACTCCTGCCATGATGAGAGCCTGGCGGGGTCGGCCACCGAGGCTAGTGGGACGGGATGCAGGTGTCTTGGAGAGTCTATACTACATCGAGCTGGCATTCCGAGATGTTTTTCTTCTGATGAAGCGCCAAAGATTTTCCACTGATGTTGCAGTATCTCGCCGAGTGGATGCCTATAGACTTCTTCAGCGGGTCAAGGATGAGTCGGCTGCGACCATCAAGAGCATTCAGGAAAACTTGACTGAGCAATCTCAGCTCGCCAGTGACAGGGGAGCCCGATTGGAGATCTTGGAGCCTCGGGTGACAGCCTTGGAGGAGGAGGCACAACAGAAAGAGGCAGCCTGGCAGCAGTGACTGACAGCATTGGAGGACCAGTTAGCTGCCAAAGAGGTAGAGTTGGCGGCCAAGAATGCCGAGGTAGAGCAGGCAAAGAGCCAACTGATGGAGGCAGCCCGGATGGTGAAGGCGGCGAGGGAGATCCTGGCAGATCGGCAGCTTCGTACACGCACGGAGGAGTTGAGGCGCCTGAGAGCAGAGCATTCTTCCACCACTCCGACATCATCGGTGCATCCAGGGACGCACTCCCTTCCCCCTGCCTCTCAGTAATCTTATCATGTTGTATCTGTCGTCTGGAAGACGACTTTCTTTTTGGGGGGGATGATGTTAGTCAGATATTTTACTTGTTGTCGTTTGCTTGTTGTCGGCCGTAGTTGGCCTCGGTCATACTCGGCAGTTGTCAAATAAAACAATAGTTAGTAAAGAATAATAATGTCATGTAATGTACTCTCGGCAAAACATGTTCAGATTAGTGTTAATGTAATGATGTTATGAAACGTCGTGTCGGTTGGTTATCTAACCACCACCGAGCGTTATATGTAGTCGGGTGGGAATAAGTCGGAAAGATATACTGATGATGCTATGATAAGAAGGAATGAGTTTTGTTGCCGATGATATACTGTGAGCATTGTGATACTCTTGTACATGATATTCCTGAGAATGAATAAAGGTTCTGGCATTTTACTATGATATCTTCCAGTTTACTGTTTTATCCCATGTTCTGTTTATTACAAGTTTGCCAGTAGTACGTAGAGTTTGAATCCCATTCCGTAGGAAAACAATGAGCACACACTTACACTCAGAGCAATGATGGGTGTAGGATAAGTGGGGGGGAAGAGGGGTAAACAACCTTTTACTTGTCAAAACTTAATCAACCACAATAGTAATACACCACCCACACCTATGGAGACAAATCCAAAATAAATTCAACCTTCACTAAAAAAAGACATTAAACCAATAAAAGAGGTGAAACAAGAGAATTCAAATGTGATAATCATAAAACCTCATATTGTGATCAATTTGGATGATAATGATGAGATTGTTAAAATTGATGAAGAAGTACATAATGCGCTAAATTTGTTGTTTTCTACTTCTATGAACTTATATGGAGGCAACCATGATCATCCTCCTAATGATAGTGACCCACCACATGTTGAACCTGATGATGCTCCTAGTACGACACTTACTATAGTCCCTTTAGCTAGTTAGCTGCCTTCCATTTATGATGAGCAATATTGGGATGTAGACGATCTGCTCTAGGTTAGCTCGCACATGATATACTACTTTATGTGTGCTTTCTATGTTATTTATGTTTGCTTACATGTAATGTGATTTCTTGTATTGTGTTTCTTAGCACGCCTTTATGTTTGTATCACCCTTGTCACTCCATTGGTGCAAGGATACAAAGGAAACAAACTTTTCATGACATTATTCTATTTGTATCTTAATTCTTTTATATGTTGTAAACTTTATCTTTTCTTTGTCTTGTTTTTTCCTTTTGGGGATGATGCAAGGTATTGAAACATTTAGGTCTCTTCCATGTTGACCCAAAAGCTTCTTTGTTTTCTCTCTCTATGTGTCATTCCTCTATTGTGTTCGTTGTTCCATGAGTATTTGGGGACTGATGTCAATTCCAGGCTCTATTATATCACTGTAGCAAAGACATATACTAACCCCAGATCTGTAGATCCCTTAGTGTACCTTTTAATGTTATTCATGGAATTATATTATGAGGGCAACCCCTTATCATGATGTAGTTTATTTGGAAACATATCATTGGCATAGGTCTTTCCAAATAAGCTCTTTTGTTGCATGACATTTATCATTTTCTTCTTTAAATTAATTGTTCACATAATGGTGTTTAGCAATTTCTTTAAAGTGGGGGCATACATTGGCATTATTTTTCTTCACTTTGTTCATAGACACCAAACTTAGTGATGCATTGACATTGAAACTTGGCATCTTCGCTTCACTTTGTTCATAGGATAAACTTAGTGGTGCATTTGACATTTGACACTTTATTGGCTTCACTTTGTTCACGAGCTAAACCTAGTGTAAGAATTGGCATAACATTTTGATTATTTTTGTGGCACCTTATCAAGGTTATCAAGGAGTATAACTCTTAGTATGGTTTGACAAATGGGTATGCATCTGTAGACCTAGTGTGTCCTTCCCATTTTGTCACTTTGTCATGGGAACACCTTGTAGACCTAGTGTGTGTCTCACATTTTACCTTGTCTTGGGGGCTCACCTAGTGAATATCAGACTTCACTAGCCCTTGTGAGTAATGTATTTCATGGACACAACATAATACAACTTGCTAGTCCATCTTTTTCTTTTTGCATTAATTTTGACATTGTATGTTTGTGTATCTTGTCTTGTTGCATATCATATCATACATGTGTGTTCCTTTGTGCCTATGTTGGCTTTCCATGTGATCTTGGATCCTGGGGGCTTGATCACCCTCCTTGACCCTTAGTCATCCCATTCTTTCAACATTTGTACAATCAAACCCCTCTTGACATATATTTCTCTACTTTAGTGTGACGATGAGCTTAAGTTCATACTCTCACTAAAGTGGGAGCTAAATGTATTGTAAAAAAGTGTACACGCTTACACTTTTACATTATGGTTTTGGCCCCCTAATTTATTGGACTTAATTAAGCTTATAATTTTCCAAATTATGTATTCCAAAGCCTAATTTTTACCATTTTCCAAAGAGGAACTAATATTAAACAAATCCATTCAAACATTAAATTACCTTGGATCAAGTGTGTCCTATAATTTTGAGCCAAGACCGATCGCCCAATGTCCCCCTCCTTAGCCAAGATCCAAATTCAAATATGTTATTGGCGGCATTCTAATATCCAAAATTCAAATATGAAGTGTCAACTTTTGAAATTTCTAAGTTTTGAGAAATTAGATACACCTATAAATACATTGTCATTTGATCATTTCAAATCTAAGCAACATTAACACACTCTCTAACACTCAATTGAGCAAATATTATTGTCAAGATCATTCAAGAGTAGCATATCAGAGCACTACTACAACAATCCAAGATCCAACACCATGTCAAAGCTTATGTGTGTTCATGTTCATGCTATGTGAAGGCTAACATTGTTATAGGTCTCCAAGAGTTCAAGCAAATCAAGCAAGAAAGATCTAAGACCCTTTAAGAGATGTGTATGCCTTCAATCCTTCAAGGAAGCTATTGAAGGGTAATGAGTTGTAGCATTTGTTTGTTGATCATTTCCTTCATTTCCATTCAAGGTTTTATCATTGGCATTGCCATTGTGGAAGTGGAAACATGTACACGGGGTTTGACTAAGGCAAGCCCCTATATGGGACAATATTTTCCCTCTTTGTGAATGTGTATCTTGCAAGTTTGAAGTGGATTGAAGAGTTTGAAGATCCATTTTGCATTGTTGCATTTATTGTCATCAACCTTGTCAAGACACAAAAGTTCACCTACAAAATCTATTTACGACATTATGACTATAGGACATGCATAAAATAGAAGCTCAGATCCAATATCAGAGGACCCCAAAAGTTGAGCAAGAGACCCCTATAAGGACTCAACAACCATTGGACAACCCTATCCTTGTAGGCCTAATACGACCAAATTTTCTGGGCTTTGCATCTTCCAAATCTATTGGAACTTGACTGCTTCTATTTATCAATTATCAAATAAATGTATTTATTGCATTAGGTCTTTTAGTTTAATTGGCTTAATCAATCACAATCATTTCCAAATAATTCCCATCCCCCTAAAGGATGTAGATCCAGGTATGATTGGCTCACTATTGAGATTGATAGTCAATATATGCACCTTGATTTGTATCCTAATGAAACATATAAAAACCACAAAATACACCCTACCTTTGGTGCATTCAATTTAGGGTGTAATAAATTTTTATGTTTCAAGTGTAAAAACAAAGGATTCAATGTGGGGTAATTTATGCCATAGTTTATCTGATATTATGATATACTTTGTGCCATAATCGATTTGGTGAATCAACAAGAAATTATAATTGTTAATATGAATCCAATTGATTGGGATGGGTTACATACACAAGGATGATATTGGTTGGAATTTCAATGGATGTTTGAGGGGTACATAATCATTCCTCTTGGATGAAATTATATCCACAAGTCTCAGAAGAATCTTGTAGAATGCCTCACAAAAGCTATTTGTGGAAATAGTTGGTTGAATACTCCTTACTTTTGATTAATTGATTTTTAATATGTAATACTTAAAGAAAAATAGATTTGGTTTTTAAAATATAGATAATTATTTCACATCATATTATTTCGAATAGTTGGACCAATAGTTTGGCAATAATTTTAGGTTGTAGTTGTGTTTCAGGATAAACTTTACAATTTTAGATGTTAATGCAATACAAGTTCATTTGAGAGCTATGGCCTAGTGGTTTGGGAAGTCATTGTGGATTATGTTGATGATTTTTATTCATAATCAAAATTTTAAGGTATTGAGACTTGGGTTTTGTTTGGAGTTTAGGGAGTTCCTAGAGCATACAGTGAGGCAACTATAGTGAAAGCTTATCCATATTGTGAGGTAGTACCTTGTGAATAGTTTGAAGTTGCATTTTAGGTGTGTATATGGTTTGCATAGTAATGCTTAATTGACAAACTATCCAATTAATGCACAATGTCTCAGAAAGCAATGTTCACAAAGAATTCCTCAAGCACATGAAGGAAGTTTCCTCCTCTGATAAGTGGTTTGAAAAAACTAAATTGACCCTTGCATGCCACATTTAAATATTTAATGGAGTGGTTACATTTATTTGACATTTTGGTTTAGGTTGTATTGGTAACAAGTTTTAACTCCCTTATTAGCTACATAGAGTTCATAACCCTCCCTTGACAAATTGTTTTATTATTCCTACATTCTTATCTTAATACTTTGATTTTTATTATATTGAACTCTTTTGGACCAGGTCAATAGATTGGGCTCTTACCACCTTGTAGTCTCTCTATCAACAAAGATACTAAATTATGACTGCATAGGATAATATTTTTTCTCTATTTTGGCGGGCTATTGAACTATGGCTTGTAGATAGAGTAGTGTTACACATTGAAAATTATCTTAGTGGTAACATACACAGTAATTATGATCTACTTCTTCACCACTGCTTGCATAATGTGGGTGAAGTGCATCTAGTAGTTTACTATTTCCTTTTAGCACTTCCTAATGTGAAGAAGGAAGAGTTCAAGTGTGTTCTAAGTCATCCACAAGTGAAGCTTTTATGGTTTTCAAAGGGTTTGTTTTCTTCTAGTTTTTTATTTCAATGTCTATTTGAGTTTGACACCTAAATTTCTTGGCAGGAACTATTTCAATGTGAGCATACACTAACTGCTTTAGGTGTTGTACATGAAGCAATAGATGGTACAAAAGATACAACCCAGGTAGTACCATTCTCCATCATCACTCTTTGGTGAATTTTGTAGAGAGAGAGAAATAGGTTTTGTGTGATATTGGATAATAGAAAACTAAATTTTGGAAGCTTCTTTTTTTTGGTCTTGAAAACTATAGTGTGATATGTTAATAAATTTTGGAAGTCTAAATAAATAAATAAATAAATATATATATATATATATATATATATATATATATATATATATATTAGACTACAGGAATCAGGTAGCACGATCCCCTATAAACTGCAGTGTGCTTGGTAAACTTTTTAATGTGACCGATGACGCTGGCGCGACATGCCCTCCAGTACCATGAGGGTGGAGGAGACTAGATCTTGTGACCAACCTCCTGCAATAGGAAAGATTTAGCCAACCGAGCTAGGGCCCCAACCCCAGTCTAAATAAAGAATTAAACAAAATACCCTTGCATAATTTACTTAAATAATCTATCAATTAGTTTATGTTCTAATTTTGTTTTAGTTTACATCAATCCATAGTTCATATCTTCTAATAACCTCTAAGACATAGGGTTTGTTGCAAGTGCTCAAGCTGTTAAGATTTATGGCCTTGACATTCTTGTAGATGGGAATTAGGCATAAGTCCTCAAGTCACTATCAATGCATAGTAATATTACATGATGCATAATATGACTAGAAGGCTTCTAGTGGTTAAAGCCTAGAGACATTTTTTTTCTCTATATAATTATCCATGCAGGATTATTCAAACAATGCTACTTTTTTAATGCTGACCAAAGAACCAATAATTCCAAGAATTGATAGGCCACTCAAGGTGAGTTTTCTTCACTTGTGTAATTTCTGCTATGGTATTAGTGTATTATTTATAATCATTATGATAGTAAATGCAGTTTCAATTTGTTTATTGATTTTGTTCTTTGACATACTACATTTTCTTTCATAGCATTGAAATATATATTTTTTTGGCTTTGCTAAACAAGCATCATGTTCACTCTTGAGGAAGGACTTGGAGTACTTTTTAAGGCACTTGCAGTATTTTCTTTGAGAAATATAAATCTAACAAACGTTTTTTTATTTTTAGATATATTAAATATGCCTATCTAGTATATTGGTTAGTTGTTAAATGATTCAATTTTCCCAGTCTTATTAAATATTTTGTTCAATTTCATAAAAACCAATAAGTGATGTACCTCCAATAAACAAGAATTGGTATAGATCCTCCTAGGGAATATCTTGGGTTGTTGTCTTTCTTTCCCATTTAGATGATTGCATGTTTTATCTGATTGGCAATCTGTGACTCAAAATAGTTTTTTATATATCTTGGTAGATAGAAAGTAGACCTTAGAGAAAGTGACCTTTGTGGGTAGTTGATACTAACAGTAGTGTTGCAAAGTAAGTAATGTATTCTACTTGATTATGGTTAAACTATTAGTTCCATCTACAATGTGTTTTTACCGACAGAGTAATTGCACCAAGCTGTGACACAAAAAAGATGCCATTTTTGTTTTTTTACCTGAAATGACCATTTGGCAAGCGGCAAATGGCTCAGATGACCAAGCCTAAGGCTTAATATTTCAAAATGCAACTCATTTGGTGAGCACCAAATTTGGAACTATCCAAATGAAGTGCATCATTTGGAGAGCACCAAATTTGGTGCTAGCCAAATCAAGTGCATCATTGGTGAGTGCCAAATTTGGTGCTAGCCAAATTAAGTGCATCATTTGGCAAGCACCAAATTTGGCGCTCGCCAAATGTGGAGCATGACTTTTTTGAATGCATTTTTTTTCTCTTTCTTTTTTCTTTTTCTTTTTCTTTTTCTTTGTCTTTCTCTGCTAAGGAAACTATATACATGAAATAAACATTTACTTTCTTATACTTTAGGGTATGTGTAGGATCATGATGGGCCAAAAAGTGGCGATATGATTGGTATGTGTAGGGTATGTGGCTGATAAATTTTTTTTACCCAAAATTGATGAAATGAAAAGGGTTTTTAAAGGATATTCTTAGCTTTCCACCAATATAAATTATATTTTACTTTGAATTTAATAAATAATTATTATTCATTTTCTATTTGAATTACGACTAAAGTCCTGATTGATAGGCTAACTAAAAAACATCTATAACTTTCAAACGATATCACATTTTTTGAATCCAAAATATGCATCACATTCTATGCTTTGCATACTATAAGATTAAAAAAAAAAAAAAATTCATAAAGTTTTGACCAAGTTAAGGTAGTCAAACACACAAGATTTTATATTTTTTAAAATTTGTAATAAAAAAATCATAATTAAATATTTACTAAAAAATTACAAAAGAATATGCATCACATTAGGACATGAGTCCTCTACTTATATCTAAAATCTTATAAATTTTTTATCATTTTATCATGGTTAGGTGGTCGTATGCACACCTCCCTTTTATTTTTTCCTTTGAAATTTAAGTACTATTGCATTGAAATTTAAAATTTTCACCAAATATATATAAATAAACCTAGTAGTTTAGAAACTACATTCAATTTTCTACAGATTCTATTTTTACATATTTTTGAAATAATATAGATAACTTATTCAATTTTTTACATCAAGTTGCCTAACTCTAATTTTTCTAAATATTTCACCACTTAAGGACCTTTTTTCCCATGATGATCCTACACATACCCTTTAAGTTCTATTTCATGTATCTAGTTTCAGGATGTTTGAGAGTGGTTTCAAATCTCTTCGAGTCATAATGAAAATTTCAATTTTTGGAAGATCTTATAATTTTTCAAACTTAGTCAAATTTTAGTAATTAGCATGTCAAATTTTAGTAATCAACAAGTTGTATCATCTCTCTCTCTCTATCTCACTCATTTTTTCTCTTATACTCTAAACCTCTCTCTCACTATCTCCATCCCTTGAGCTCAAGAACTACCTCTCTACCTATCCATATTTCTCTCTCTCACTTCTCTCTCACCCTCTCTCTCTTACTCCCTCCCTCCTTTTGCCTCTCCCTCCCCCCCTCTCTCTCTCTCTCTCTCCCCTCTTCTCTCAGATTTCTTTTGTCTCTCACTCTATCTCGCCTATCTTCTCTCTTCTCTCTCTCTCTCTCTCTCTCTCTATATCTCCCTCCCCTCCCATCTTTCTCTCTCTCTCACTCTCTCCTTCCCTCTCTACTCTCTCTACTCTTTATCTCACCTCTCTTTCCCTCCCTAATTTTCTCTATCCCCCCTCTCTACCTTCCTACCACCCACCTTCCCTCTCTACTTCTATCTATCTAACCTATCCCTCTATACCTCTTTCTCTCTCCCTCCCTCCTTCCCTCTCAATCTCTCCACCTTCCTCTTTCCCTCTCTACTCTCTATCACATCTCTCTCTCACTTCTCCCTTCCCCCCTGTCTTTTTCCTTCCCTCTCTAATCTCTATATTTCACCTCTCTCTCTCTCCCAACCTCTCCCTCCCTCCCTCCACTATATCTCTCCCTCTCTCCCTCTCTCTCTCTCTCTCCTTCCCTATCTACTCTTTATCTATCCATTCTATCCTTCTACTCACCTTCCCTCTCTACTTATCTCTAATCTAATCTAATCTCTCTCTTTGTCTCTCTGTCTCTCTTTCTCTCCCTTCTACCCAACTTTTCTCTCTCCTTATCACTATCTAACCTATCCCTCTATACCTCTTTTGACCTCCCTCCTTCCCTCTCTCAATCTCTTCACCTTCATCACCTCTCTACTTCTCTCTCTATCACATATCTCTATCACCTCTCACTTCTCTCTCTCTCTCTCTATCACACACACATATATATCTCACCTCTCTACCTAGCTATCCCTCCCTCCTCTCTCTCACCTCTCTTTCCCTCCCTCGCTCCTTCCCTCTCTAATTTCCTTTATCTCCCTCTCTCTCTAACTCTCTTCCTTCCTCCTATCCACCTTCCCCCTCTATTTCTCTCTATCTAACCTATCCCTCTATACCTCTCTCTCTCTCTCTCTCTCTCTCTCTCTCTCCTTCCTCCTTCCCTCTACTTCTCTCTATCACCTCTCTCTCTCAATTCTCTCTCCCCCTCTCTTTCTCCTCTCTAATCTCTCTCCCTACCTCTCCCTCCCTTCTCTCTCTCATCTTTCTCTCTCACTCTCTCCTTCCCTCTCTCCTTCACTCTATCTCACCATTCTCTTTCTCACCTCTCTCTCCCTCTCTCCCTCCCTTTCTATTTTTCTCTATATCCCCCCTCTTTCTATCTTTTTGTCTCTTTGTCTCTCTCTGTCTCTCTCTTCCTTCCTCCCACCCACCTTCCCTATCTACTTATCTCTATCTAACCTATCCTGCTATACCTCTTTCTCTCCCTCCCTTTCTTTCTCTCACTACTCTTTGTCACATCTCTCCATCACCCCTATCTCTCTATCTCACCTCTCTACATATCTATCCCTACCTCTCACTTCCTCCCTCTCTCTACCCTCCCCCCTCTCTCTCTTTCTCTTTCCCTCTCTACTTTTCTTCATCTCTCCATTCTCTCTATCACATCTCTTTTTCTCTCCTTCCTTCTCTACTCTCTCTTTCTCACCTCCCTCTCTCTCTCTCTCCCTACCTCTACTTCCCTCTTTACTTCTCTCTATCTCTCCCTTCCTCCCTCCCTCTCTCTCTCTCTCTCTCTCTCTCCATACCTACCTCTCCCTCCATCTATCCTTCCCTCTACTTCTCTCTACCTACCTATCCCTCTATAGTGTAGGAAAATGTACTTTACATTTTCACATTATGTTTGGGTCCCCTAATTAATTGGACTTAATTAAGCTTCTAATTGGCCCAATTATGTATTTAAAAGCCTAATTAATCCTATTTTTCGAAAGGGAAACTTGTATTAAACAATTGCAAGCATTAATTAAATTTCCTTGGAATTAGTGTGTCTTAGGTTTAAGGCCTAGGCTCCCCTTAAGTTTAGGACCCCAATTTTTATTATTTTTGGTGGCATTTTTTATAATTCAAATTTCATTTACAATTGTTGGCCTTTGATGTTTAATTGTTGGGAAATTAGAGAATTTCCTATAAATACAAGGTCATTTTATCAATTCAACATAATGAATCAAGAGGGAAACTTTCATATGAGCAAATATTATTGTCAAGAGCATTAAAGAGTAGATTTATCAAGCATCTACAATAGGAAATCAAGATCCTACCATGATGTCAAAATTATTTTCATTCATGCATGCTTTTGGAGCTAACATTGTGATGTAGGTTTCAAGCATTCAAGCATCAAGATCCATCATCAATTAAGCCATTTCATGCAAGATCAAGACCTTAGAGAGATGTGTTAGACTTCAGTCCTCTAAGGATCTCCATTCAAGGGTTTGGTGAGTTGCAACAAGCTATTGTTCATTCATCATTCCTTCTGTTCATGTTTCATTTCATTTTAAGGTTTAATTACCAAAACGGGGTTTGACCAAGGAAAACCCCTATTCACCAAAAAAAACAATTTTTACCTCTTGATAGAACGAGGGTTGGATTGAGATACTCACAATCTCAATGCTTTGGGTCTTCGATAGACAACCCATTGGTGTTTCACTCCACCACTCAACCTATAGGTCCTAAAAGTGAATAGGCACCCCTGGTCACTTGCCAACCCTGCTATCAGTTCCAATTTGCTGCTGCTAAACAATTCTTGATGCTGATTTTCTAGTTTGCTGCCTCCAATGAGTTCTTGGTGCTTTTCCACATTTCTTCCATCTAGTCCTTAATCCCTCTAAAGACTAGTCAACCTCCTAAATCCTCCTAACAATGTTGCAGGGGTGTGCATAGGTTCTATTGCATTTAAAATAGCCTTGGAATGCTCACTATCCAAGCTCCAAACTCTATTCTCCTACCGCTTTCCTTAAACCCTAGCTTGGGGTTTGGAAAGGCTACAAGGACTAAGTCTTTTCCCTCAAGAAAAAAAAAATGTTAAATACTCCTTCCTTCTGCCTCTAGAGGACTTGGAAATGTCTTCTGCTACCTGTCAGGCCTTTGCTAGGTTCCCAACAATCTTTTTACGCCTTGGGTTTCCAACAATTAGTCACCCCTGCACATTAGGATTTATTTCCAACTGCCTTTTCCCAACCGAGCAACAATAACACGCCTAGGAAAAGATACTTAGCATGCTAACAACTCTCAAAAAGCATTCTTTATTTACACTATGTACAGGTATGGAGACTAACCTAGCTTCCTCTGCTCCCATACTTCCAGGTACAGGCAGGAAACCAGTTAAATCTCCATTTTCTGGTTTTCACCAGTCGAAAACAACAATACACAAATAACTTTGTATTTACAAAAAGAAAAGCAAATGATGGAATTTCCAACTATAGAATCAGACAAAATACTGTAAAAGACCTTGCTACGTGTTATTCCATACAGAAAAATCTTTTATTTCATTTAAAAGTCTGCTGTATCTGTAGACACCTAAATTTAATCACTTCCATATGATTAAATTTGTTGCATTCACGTCTATCATATTAATATTAATTTATTAAATTAATATTACACCCTTTGTCCCATAAAGTATTTAATTTAATAATTAATACTTTATCGTTTACCCTTATTCCTCTCTAAATTAAATAAATACACTAATTTATTTAATTTAGCCATTCTGCCTCTTTTTGATTTAAAAATCAATTTAAAATTCCTCACTTTCTCTCTCCTTGTCACATCCTCCAACATTTGCCACTTGCCTCTAACTTTCTGTTAATTAGCCTAATCCAATATTTGCACAACCTTAACCAAAATCATTAACTAAATTTAGCACCTCCTTTTGGTCAATTCTTCCATTTTTTCCTTTTTGATGTTAACCCTCTCTCCTATGTGAATTTTTAATTCACATTTATTTGCTCTAGATTCCCCTCCTTTAAATGTGAATTTTTAATTCACATTCCATTCTCCCAAGGCTTCTAGAACCTTGGACTTGTCACAATCTCCACATGTGACCAAGTCCCCCCTTTTTGGAGCCCACCTTTTATCCTCTAGATCATCTTATGAATGTGAACCTCCCAACCACCTTTCCTTTCCCATGTAGATTTTTGAGGAATTCTAAAATTCCTCAAATGTCCCTTTCACTCCCACTTGGGGACAAGAAATCCTTTTTTATGGAAATCCTCTCACTCCCCAAGGTGTATGTCCTTTTCCACCTCATGTACCTTTTTGACAACTCATCTCCACCTCATATCCTCTTGTCCACTTCACCCGCCACATGTCAAGATGTGAGGGCTTGTGGGTTCTCAACCCACCATAACCCTTCATCTTGGCCTTGTTGGATCAATCTTGACCTTTGAATTCTCTAGAGAATTCAAATTCTTCTATAAATACCCCCTCCTCAAGGGCATTTCCACAACACTTAGCTATCTTGCACCCTTATGCTGTCATTTTGCATTCTCAACACTTTGCACTCTCATAACTACATGCTGTCCAAGCCTTTTTCAATCATTCCACCATTTTTGTCCATCATTTTGCATATTGAAGCTTGCATTATAGACATTCAAACAATCATCTAAGGAGCACACAACCAATCCAAACAAGGGCCAATCAAAGAAGTTTCAACAACAAGGGAGGTAAAAGTGTTTGTGTTTCATTTTATTTGCATTCCTTTTCGTTATAACTCTCTTTTGGCTAATCTTGAGGTGTCCTTGGCATTTTGTTATTCATGTTTCTTAGTTAGATTTGCACATTTAGAGCATTAGGAATTCCAAGGTATCACAGTATCAAACGCAAGAAACTAGAAAAGAGTCATTTTTCATGAAAATCACTGTTCTTTCCTTATTTTTTCACAAACTGCCATCATCAAAATACCACTCATCTGCTCAAAATGTCGGGCTCCTTCTTCCCAAACCGAAAAAAATCAGTTAGGTTAAAAATTCGAGCTCAAAAGTGGAGAAAAACACGTTTTTCGAAAACACACTGTGTTTTGCGATTTTCCCAAAATCTAAGGAAACGCCTACCAAATGATTCCTAATTTGTTCCAAATTAAACCTAAGCTTTAAGAGGGTCCCCTTACACCTTATCAATGGTGTATTAGACCATTACAAAACAAAACAAAAAGATTAAGAGCAAAACATTAAAATACGCTTGTATTCAAGTAGGTGCTCCTGCACCATTCTCCCCCTCTTAGCATGAAGATCAAGGACTGGAAGGTGGTATCAGTTTCAGGTCAATTCCAAGCTTCTTGAATTGATCCTCTTGTACCCATGTAGCCTCTGAGTCAGGTTTGCTCTTCCACTTGATAAGGTGCTCCATGTATACCTTATTCCTTGTTGCTTTCTTCACCCTGGACTCCAAGACCTTCTCTGCCTGAGCTTTCTCTTGAATTGGAAGGGGTATATTGCTGATATCTTTAAATATTTCCTGATTGTTTTGAACTTCATCATTGACTGTACCCTTGTACCTAATCAAATCAGCAACGTTGAAGACTGGAGATATACCCAAATCCGATGGAAGTTCCACCTTGTATGCATTCTTTCCATACTTAGCTATCACCTTGCATGGTCCTACCCGTTTCATTTGCAACTTGGTGGACATTCCCTTCTGCAATCTGGATTTTTTGAGGTGAACCATCACATAATCACCCACCTGGAACTGCACATCTCTTCTTGTCTCATCAACTTTGTCCTTCAACTTTTGTGTTGCTGATGTGATTGTCCTCTTAACCTGCTCATGAATCTCCTTCATGGTTTGAGTGAAGTCTTCAGCATGTCCACTCCTATTCTCCATTGTTCCAAGGTCTCTAAGCTCACAAATTCCTCTTGGATGCATTCCGTACACAACTTCAAATGGGCTTTTTCCTGTAGTTCTGTTCACACTATCATTGTATGCATATTCAGCTTGGGAAATCACCATATCCCAGGTCTGTCCATATTCCTTTGTCAAGCACCTCAATAGGTTACCTAACACTCTGTTAACCACCTCGGTTTGACCATCAGTCTGAGGATGGTAAGCTGATCCAAATGATAAATTAGTTCCCAATCTGCTCCATAGTGTTTTCCAGAAATGACTCATGAATTTTACATCCCTATCTGAGACAATGCTCAATGGCAATCCATGGATTCTCACAACTTCCTTGAAAAATAGTTGGGCAATGTAGCTTGCATCGTGTGTAGTCTTGCAAGGAATAAAGTGACTCATCTTGCTAAATCTGTCCACAACTACAAAAACACTATCAAAACCAGATTTAGTCTTGGGAAGACCCACCATAAAATCCATACTCACACACTCCCATGGTCTGTTCGGAATAGGCAAAGGCTGATATAACCCAACATTGCTAGCTCCCCCTTTTGCTTTCATGCAAACAACACATTGTTCAACATACTTTCTGACATCTCGTGCTAACTTAGGCCAATAGTAAAACCTTTGTACCAGCTCTAAAGTTTTGTTAATACCAAAATGCCCACTAAGACTGCCATTGTGTTTCTCTTGGATCAAATTTTCCCTCATTGATCCTCTTGGGACACAAACAGATTACCCTTGAATAACAACCCATTTTGCAATGTATACTCAGCATATTGACTGTGAAAATGATTTTCAAAGTCTGAACATACCTTGTAGGCTTCGGAAAAGTCTTCGTCATCACCATAGAGATCCTTAAAACTTTCCAATCCTATGCTTTTCAGCTGTATCTCTTGGACTGTCAACATCCTCCTGCTTAATGCATCTGCCACTTTGTTTTGCTGTCCCTTCTTGTGCTTAATGGTAAATGTGAAAGCTTGAATGTACTCCATCCATTTCAAGTGTCTATTGCTTAACTTCTCTTGGGTATTGATGTAACTGAGTGCTTGGTTATCCGTGAAGACCACAAACTCTTTGGGCAGCAAATAATGCCTCCATTTCCTAAGGGACTGCACTAAAGCATAAAGTTCCAGATCATAGGTGGAGTATTTTTGCTTAGCTTCATTGAGTTTTTCACTAAAGAAGGCTATAGGTCTACCTTCTTGACTAAGGACTCCTCCTACTGCTACTCCACTTGCATCACACTCAACTGTAAACAATTTATCAAAACTAGGCAATAACAAGATAGGTTGTGTTGCCACTTCTTTTTTCAACTTTTCAAACCCTTTATCAGCCTCTAAAGTCCACTTAAACTTTGTTTTCTGGCCACCCTTGATTGTATCTAACACTGGTGCACATATACCACTAAAATTCCTTATAAACTTCCTATAAAACTGAGCCAAACCATGAAAACTTCTTACTTCAGTTGTTGTGGTTGGTGTAGGCCAGTTTAGGATAGCTTCCACCTTACTTGGATCCATCTTTAGCATTCCTTGGGATACCACAAAGCCTAGATACACAAGCTCTTGTTTGAAGAACTCACACTTCTCAAGGTTGATTGCCAACTGTTCTTCTTGCAACCTTTTGAGTACCACCTCTACATGCGTCAAATGTTCTTCTGCTGTCTTACTGAAAATCAAAGATGTCATCCAAGCAACTACCAAAATCCCTCAGGAAATCTTTTAAGCACCTCATTCATTAGTCCATGAATGCTAGGGTAGTTCGAGGCCAAATGGCATCACTTTCCACTCATACAAACCATCATTCGTCTTAAAAGCTGTCTTCCATTCATCACCCTCCTTAATTCTGATTTGGTGATACCCGCTCTTGAGATCTAGCTTAGTGTAAAATTTTGCACCTCCAAGGCAATCCAATAAATCTTCAATCCTAGGTATTGGAAATCTATACCTAATTGTGATTCTATTTATTGCTCTAGAATCAGTACAAAGTCTCCATTTACCTCCTTTTTTTGTTGCCAAAACAACTGGGACTACACATGGACTAATACTCTTTTGAATCAGACCTTGATTCAGCAACTCTTCCACTTGTCTTGCCACCTCTTGGTTCTGCTCCGGGGTCAATTTGTATGCTGCTTTGTTAGGCAATGAGGCTCCAGGTATGAAGTCAATTTGATGACTTATTGCTCTCTTGGGTGGTAGAGTTGATGGTGTTCCATCACTCACTATGTTTTATATTTTCTAGCATTTTGAACTGCTTTTAGGTATGACTGTCTTCTCACCTTTCTTCCTCTTGACCGCATTAGACACATAACCCTCATTCCCTTGGTGTAGATCTCGGATGACGCCGTAACATTAAAAAAAAAAAATGTTTTGAACCTTGGAATGCCCCTCATCTTCCTCAACCAATGATTGCAGCTTGAATTTTTTTCCATCTTTCATGAACTCAATGTTCTCCTTTCCAGATATATACAACACCTCTATCATATTGCCACTACTTCTTCCAAGAAGAAGATGGCATGCATCCATGGGTACATGACAAATCAGCTTGTCTTTGTAGCCTCCTATTGAAAACTCCACTGTAACCTGCTCATTCACTAAGACACTTTGCCCTTTGTTCAACCATGTGACTTTGTAGGGATTGGCATGAGGTACCTTCTGCAATTTCAACTCATTTACTGCCTCCTCAGAGATTATATTGTCTGTAGAACCAGAATCTACAATAACCTTGCATACCTTTCCAAGTATTTTGCACCTTGCTCGAAACAAAGCTCTCCTTTGCTTGGGTTCTTCCTTAACCGGTTGTCTGATCAGCACTCTATTAAACATCATATTTTCACCTACTTCTGATTCTATATGACTAATCTAAGGTGTCTTTACACTCACGGTGTCCTCTTGTGCATAAGCTACTCTTTTCTCGTTGCTAGATGAAGCTTTCTCCGGGCACCTATAAGCTGGATGGCCTAGTTGATTGCAGTTATAACACTTCATGGTGG